>ML371909.1:0-27206 GCA_005239525.1 Nicotiana knightiana | reverse complement strand
TATATATATATATTATTTTATTTTTTTTATTTTTGGTTTGCTGATTTGGGACGCCGCTTTTGCGGCATTATTTTTTGGGATTTGGGAATTAAATCCTTTCTTTATATATGCTGCCAGAGAATAGCATTAAGGTGCTTTCTGATTCTATGTTTATGAGCATTGAAATTTTCTTTTCAGCAACAGTTAAATTGGGAAAATATTATGAAGGCTACACAGACAGATTTAGTTTCCATGCCTACCATTATTATTATCTAGGCTAGAAAATTCATGTGTTTCAATTTAGGAACTTAAATTTGAATATTGTTATAGTTATATATATTTTGAGATAAATAAAGCTGAAGCTTGATGTTGTCAAAGTAACCTCTCTTGTGGAGATTTATTTATTTTGGAATATAAAAGGTTGTGTATGTGTAACATATATGAATGTTGATCGGCTCGAAGGAAGTTCAATGTTTGACATAATTGAAAGTGCATTCTTGCGGTAATAAACACGTGATGATTATTTGGTTTTACGTGTGAATAATAAATTGGCCCAAAGGAAGATTTACTATTCGACGTGTTTTTTATTGTCAGTGTTTGATTATTACACCAAGATACTACTTATAAGTTTATATTTTGTCCAAAGATGAAATATTAATAGAGTGACCGGTCAAATTTATTTTCATTTTGGTTTTAAGTATATGTGAGCTTATTTCATTATTTGTTTTTCTCTGATATAGCTGAAATTACTCTTGTAAATATTACTGCCAACATCAATTCAATTCCTATGTTGAATGACACTAACTTGAAGTCATGGCAAGAGAATCTCAACATGGTTCTCAGAGTCATGGATCTCGACCTTGCGTTAAGGGTAGATCTTTCACCACCTCTTACAGATAAGAGTACCTCTAGTGAAAAGAGGGAGATGAAAAGGTGTGAGAGATCAAATCGCATGTGTATGATGATCAGGAGGAAAGGCATACCAGAAATATTCAGGGGTACTATGTCCGGCAAGGTTAAGACGAACGGCTAAAGAATTTATGGCTGAAATTGAAAAAATATTTGTCAAGAGTGAAAATATTGAGATTGGTATAGTCTTGACAAGTCTGATTTTAATGAGGTATCTAGCCAAAAGTACAACTAGGGAGTACATCATGCAATTGTCTCATATTGCTTCTAAGTTGAAAGCACTTAAGTTGGACCTCTATGAGGACTTGCAAGTACATTTGATTTTGATATACCTTCCACCACAGTTTAGCTAGTGTAAGGTGAGCTATAATTGTCAAAACGAGACTTGGTCTCTAGATGAGCTCATCTCACACGCTGTTCAGACTGAAGCGGGGAAAGATAGGAAGTGTTCACTTTTTTGACTTCTGATTGTTCTTAGTAGTTTTAAGAATGCAAGGCGAATGCCATGAAAGATAGACAATCATTGGAAAACAAGAAAAGTGAAAAATCTGTAGTCATGAATGAACCATTACTTCACCCATCAAAGGGTGAAGCTAGTTAGACCATTATCGAAAGATTCTATTTTAATTCTTAAAAGGTGAAATAGAATAAAAAATGCTCATGATGGGATATAACTAGCTAAATCTTCTTTTTAGAACCACAACTCAGTAAAATAGGTGAACACTACTATTAGAATATGTTTTTGACATTCTTTTTTTTTACAGGAAATATATTTATTTCATTAGACTAAAACATTAGTAGTTACACAAGTAGATATGATCCTAGGATCATGTCCTAATAGTAATCCATTCATAGCATGCTGATTGCCTAGAGTAGCAAGATTATTACAACACCAAAAAGGAAATTATTTTTTCAGCAACTTTACCACCCACCTTGTCTGCCAGCATCCTGGCCAGAACAAAGGGTGGTGGGAACAACCAAAAGACTACATTATTTAATACTGGACTAGTTGACGCATGCTTTTCTAGGGAGTGGGAAACTTCATTCCCCTTCTTGAAGATGTGATGCATTTCCACCATGCCCAGTTGATCCAGAAGCAACCTGCATGAATGAATTAAAGAGTCGTAAGCTTTGCAGCCTTCTTTTATGAAGAAGATTACCTGTGTAGTGTAAGTTTCAACCTCCAAGGGAAATAGTTTCATGTTGTTTTCTATACGAAGTCCTTGGTAAAGTGCCATCAACTCTACGTGGATTGGGTTTTTTTGTCATGCCCCAACCACGGGGAGAGCGACCGACGCTCAAC
Organism: Nicotiana knightiana; assembly: GCA_005239525.1. Classification (NCBI taxonomy): domain Eukaryota; kingdom Viridiplantae; phylum Streptophyta; class Magnoliopsida; order Solanales; family Solanaceae; genus Nicotiana; species Nicotiana knightiana. The sequence goes on along the minus strand of ML371909.1, from coordinate 25,015 downwards.
CGAGTGAACCCGGTCGAGCAAGCCTTTCAAACATATCCTACCTGACTCATTCATATTCCAAAAGAGAGCGCATCACCATTTATTACCCCGGGGAGAGGTCAGTTATATAAATATACATACGTTGCTAGTTCATTCTTCATTACATACATTATGCGATAATCAAACTTCCAAAAGTACTTACACTTTATGATTAAGTGGAATAGGATTTCAACATACAACTTGATTCGATAACGTCCCCAACACCCATACATGACCCGCATAAATGTCTACGGAGCCTCTATAGATACAAAATACAAACGTGACAATGCCGGCAATAAGGCCCCGGCTATACCTCAAAACATAGTAACTTATACAAAAGAAGAACAACATATAATATACATGACCCCGAGAAGAAATGGGGCTCACAAAGACTGCTGTGAGGAGAAAAAGTGAGGCACCACTATCAGCGATCAACGCTATCTACAATAGAACCACCTACATCCAGTCAAAGATGTAGCGCCCTCGGTAAAAGGGACGTTAGTACTATCGAATAGTACTAGTATGTATGAACAATTCCACTCTAAAATAGAATAAACAATAAAACAGGTAGGAAAGCAGTCATGGGAATCACATTGCACTTCACACGAATAGAGAATCACAAGTGAAGGTCACATAGTTTCTTATTTCGTCTTTCCATCCTTTTGATTAATAGTCTCATAATGCCAAGCGCCACGATTTATAATGCCACCGAGTCTTTTTACACAGAGTGTGGTCTCGGCCCGACCGGCTAAGCCATCTCAAGTGAGACATAACCATATCCACAATTTATATTAATGTTTCCAATGTAAATGCCACCATGTGTACAACATGGCGTGCGATCTCGGCCGGATCGGCTAAGACACCTCACTTGGGAAATCACCATTTCAATTAGTTACTCAGTTCACATCTCATTTACATCATTTATCACATAGTTCTTGGCACTTGGACACATTTTACAATTTGAGTTTGATTCTCCTCTTTATCTGTTCAATGGCATCATCCTTCATTTTAACGAGGACCCACATATAATGAATTGCACACATAGTAGAAGGAGCATGTAGGATCATAATTCACATTTTCAAGTAGCATAGTGACATGGTAGTCAACTAGAAAAATTTAGAAACAAAAATCTTTCGACTCAACACATTAAAATAATCAATTCAAGTATGATCAAGTAAGGGACTCATACCACCTTTTCGGACACCAACGAGTTGATTTTTGTGAAGGTTAGAGTTAGCCATACATACCTAGACTGGGCCTTATCCCTAATTCCTATGACAATTTCCGGAATGCTTTAGCTCTTTCAATCTATTTGACAAAATAGCATAATCAAATTGTAATTAGGAATTGGATCGTGGTCCCAGCTCACTTGAGCATTACACCTAGAATTATGAGTTTGTTAAGGTCCTATCCCCCATTTCTTTCTATCTTTTCTCTTCCTTTCCCACACATAGTTTAGAACATCATGCATGCAAGGTCCCTTTCCTTAACTCCATGGACTACCTTATTAATGGCCCATTTTAGCTAATCATGGAATTTAAAAGCTGGTGTGGTAGAAACTTACCTCTTAGAGTGAAGAAATTGGTATCTTGCTTGATTAGTCCCAAGCCTTGAGTGGTTATGGAGGATCAATTTGATGGAATTGGGACCTTCTCTCTAGAACCCTCTCTTTTCTCACTCTAAATTATTAGGAGAATGGTTTAAAATGGTGGGGAATATTCTTTATGTTGGTCTGGGGTCGGTTTTAAAAATAAGAAAATGGGGTGCCCCGATAAGTTATGCGGTCGCATATGCGACCGCATAATGGGGATGCGGTCCGCAAACCTGCCGTAAAAATAGCCTCACCCGGGTGGAACATATGATCGAGTATGAAGCCATTATGCGGCCCACATACCTGGTCTGCGGTCGCATAATGCGCTGCAGAACTCCCCTCGCAAAACTCTAAGGCAGATATGCGATGGATTATGCGGCCCGCATATTATGCGATCCCATTTTGGGCCGCATAATTGGCCTCAAATTTTGGCCAGCTTTCTAATTCACTCTACGGCCATTATGCGGTCCGCAAAGTGATTATGCTACCGCATAATGGGCCGCAGAAACGTACTTTTTCACAAACATTTTATTCTAAGTCTGTAGGGTATTGTTCAATCCAAAAGGTCCGAACCGCGGCGAGCTTTTCTATCATTAAACACATAAATCTAATCTGGGCATCACGAAGTACCGGTTTTCTAGGTAAATGTTTTTTTATTACGGGGCTTTACATCCTCCCCCACTTAAGATCATTCGTCCTCAAATGAGGATCAAGGTTTACTTAGGTTCAGTCATACCATATGTCACCAATTTTGCCTAACTCTCAAATTTTATGAAAATTTTTCCATAGTTTCCTTTGTAATAAGGCCTATCCACCTGTCAAAGATTCCCCGAAACACATTTCGACAACCTTTATACTATTAGACAACACAATAGATTATAAAACAACCAAGGCTTCATAAAGGATGGATAACTAGGAAGGGAGTGTCTTTACAATAGTCGAACAAGTAATATAAATACTTAGAGAAAACCACTTCATAGAACTAGCTATTCACACGAATGAAGGTACTTCTTTTTCATTTAATTCTCGGCTTCCCAAGTAGCCTTCTTCAACTTGCTAGTTTCGCCATAATACTTTTACAGATGTAATTTATTTTTTCCTCAACTTTAGGACCTGTCTATCAAGAATAGCAACTGGAATTTCTTAATATGACAATTCTTCGCTAACCTCGATGGTCTCAACTAGCACGATGGGGGACGGGTCCCCGACTACCTTCTTCAACATGGACACATGAAATATTGGGTGCACCAATGACATTTCAGGGGGAAGCTCAAGCTTGTATGCTACATGTCCTACCCTTTGAATGATTCTATATGGCCCGACATAACTTGGACTCAATTTCCCCTTCTTTCCAAACCGCATGGCCCCCTTCATGGGAGATATCTTCAAGAATACGCAATCATCTTCTTTTAACTCCAAGTCTCTACGACGAACGTCCGAATAGGATTTCTGACGACTCTGAGCGGTTTTGAACCGCTCTTTTATGATTTTAACCTTCTCCATAGCTAGATGCCCGAGGTCTGTTTTAACACAAGCACAACACATGTCCTCAAGCGTCTGAATAGACTGCTCTACTTGCCCGTCAATCTGCGGATGGAAAGCTATGTTGAGATTTACCTGTGTACCCAAACCTTGTTGAAATTTCCTCCAGAAATTAGTTGTGAAATGGGACCCTCAATCGGAGAAGATGGGAACCGGAGTGCCGTTAAGTCTTACTATTTCCTTGATATACAGTTCTGCATACTACTCCGCAGTGTCGGTGGATTTAACCAGTAAGAAGTATGCTGATTTCGTGAGTTGATCCACGATCACCCAAATTGAGTCAAACTTGCACGGAGTACGGGGTAACCCCACCACAAAATCCATATTGATCATTTCCTATTTCCACATCGGAATTTCTATAAGTTGTGCCAACCCATCGGGCCTTTGATGCTCGGCCTTCACTTGCTGACAGCTTGGACATTTTGCCAAAAAGTCCGCCACACTCCTCTTCATGTCATTCCACCAGTAAACTTCCTTGAGGTCATGATACATTTTCATAGAACCTGGGTGCACGGAATATCTAGAAGTGTGAGCTTCTGCCATGATCCTTTCCCGGAGACCATCCACATTTGGAACACATAGTCGCCCTTGGTACCGTAAGGTACCGTCACCCATGCCAAGAAAAAAAACCGTAGTCTTATACTTATGAATCCCTTCCTTTAGCTGTACCAACACAGGATCGTTGTATTGCTTCTCCTTGACCTCCGCCACAAGTGACGATTCCTCCCCATTCCGCACAATCACTCCACCTTCATTAGATTCCGCAAGACGAACTCCCAAACTGGCCAACTGGTGAACCTCTCAAGCCAAGGGTCTTTGACATGCTTCCAAGTGAACCAAACTACCCATAGACTTCTGAATAAGAGCATCCGCCACCACATTAGCTTTCCCCGGATGATACAAGATGTCAATGTCATAATCTTTGAGCAAATCAATCCACCTTCTTTACCTCAAGTTTAATTCTTTTTGTTTGAAAATATACTGAAGACTCTTATGGTCTGTGAATACATCCACGTGGACCCCATACAGATAATGCCTCCAAATCCTTAATGCAAAAACAACGGCCGCAAGCTCCAAGTCATGAGTTGGATAATTATTTTCGTGATTCTTAAGCTGCCTTGAAGCATATGCTATAACCTTACCATGTTGAATTAATACACACCCAAGGCCAACCCTGGAAGAATCGAAATACACCACAAACCCCTCTGTACCCTCTAGCAGGGTCAACAACGGTGCCGAAGTTAATCTTGATTTCAATTCCTGGAAACTCATTTCACAAGCATCAGACCACTCCGCTTTCTGTGTCAGTTGAGTCAATGGAGAGGCAAGAGTGGAGAATCCCTCCACGAACCTCCTATAATACACGGCCAAACCCAATAAACTGAGAATATTTGTTGGAGTGGTAGGTCTAGGCCAATCCTTTACCGCTGCGATCTTTGAGGGTCAATCTCAATCCCTTCCCTGGAGAAGACTTGATCTAGAAATGTAACATATTCAAGCCAAAATTCACATTTTGAGAACTTTGCATACAATTGATGTTGATGAAGAGTCTGCAGAACTGCCCTGAGGTGGTCGGCGTGATCCTCTCGACTTCGTGAATACACAAGGATGTCGCCAATGAATATTATCACAAAGAAGTCAAGAAACGGCTTGAAGACCCGATTCATAAGATCCATGAAAGTTGTCGGGGCATTTGTGAGCCCGAAAGACATTACCATAAATTCAAAGTGCCCATACCGTGTTCTGAAAATTGTTCTCGGAATATCCTGCTCTCTTATTTTTAACTAATGATACCCAGACCGAAATCAATTTTGGAGAAGAACTTAGCACCTTGAAATTGATCGAACAAGTCATCTATTCTAGGCAATAGGTATTTCTTTTTGATTGTGACCTTGTTGACCCAATTCATAAGATCCATGAAAGCTTCCGGGGCATTAGTGAGCCCGAAAGACATTACCATAAATTCAAAGTGCCCATACCGGATTCTGAAAGTTGTTCTCGAAATATCCTGCTCCCTTATCTTTAACTGATGATACCCGGACATCAAATCAATTTTGGAGAAGAACTTGCAATTGATCAAACAAGTCATCTATTCTAGGCAATGGGTATTTGTTTTTTATTTTGACCTTGTTGAGATGCCGGTAGTCAATACACATCCGCAGTGACACGTCCTTCTTTCTAACAAAGAGAACCGGTGCGCCCCAAGTCAACATACTCGGTCGGATGAAACCTTTCTCTTGTAAGTCCTTCAATTCTTTCAAACCCGTCGGCGCCATCCTATAGGGTGGAATGGATATAGGCTGCGTGCCTGGCATCACATCGATCCCAAAATCAACCTCCATGTCTGGAGGAATCCCAGGGAGCTCATCCGGAAAGACATCAGGGAATTCATTCACAATTGGCATAGACAAAGGGTAGGCAGCTCAGCAGTGGAGTCCACAACTCGGACCAAGTGATAGATGCACCCCTTCCTGATCATCTTTGAGGTATTAAGGTAAGATATAAACCTACCTTTCTACATGACATTATTCCCCTCCCACTCGACAACTGGCTCGTTAGGAAACTCAAGCCTCAAAACTCTGGTTTGGTAGTCGAGTTTAGCACATGAATAAAGCCAATCCATTCCCATTATTACACCAAAGTCAATCATCCCCAGTTCAATAAGATCGGCCATGGTGTCCCGACTATGCACCATGACATCACAATCTCTATAAACCCTCACAACCATAATACACTCGCCAACCGGAGTAGATACACAGAACGACTCGTGAAGCAGTTCCGGTTCTATCCCAAATCTTGAAACAACATAAGGAGTAATGTAGGATAAAGAAGATCCGGGATCAATAAGGGCATACACATCATAGGATTGAATAGTCAGTGTACCTGTAACAACATCTGGAGAAGTCTACTCACTCAGTCGACCATTTATAGCATAGAACCCGTTTGGTCCTCTCGAACCCCATGCACCTCCCCTAGCCGCACCACGCCCTGGAGGTGCAGGAGGGACTCGGTCTGGAGGGTGTGCTGAAGATGTAGCAGCTGAAGAACTGGATGGCTGGGTTGTGCCCCTGCCGTCACCCTAGCGGGATGCATGACACTCCCTCTAAATATGGCCCCTCATCCCACATCCATAACATACCATCATGTACAGATAGCAGACTCCGGAATGTGCCCTCCCACACTTAGGGCATGGGGCCCTCAGCTACTACTCGAATCCCCTCCTGGTCGGCCCTAATGTTGGAACCCTCTGCTGCTCTGGCTGGGCCTAAAGTGACTCCCCTGCTGCTGACCATGCCCTGATGGCGGGGCACTGGATAAAGACTGAGCGTAAGACTGGGGTGGGCCTGATGATCCTCCCCGAGAAGCTGATCTCCCACCTCCGAATGAATCCCCAAGGTTGCCCGCTGATCGGGCCCTACCACTACCTTCTTGGTCCATCTTGTGCTTTGAATTTCGAGCCTCGGTAGCCTGGCAAAACGCCACCATTTTTCCATAGTTCATGTCAGAATTTAGAGCAGCTCTGGCAGCTCTGTTGATAACCAAGGGACTAAGGCCTTGCACAAATCGATGAACTCTGGCCTCCATAGTCGGCATCATATGTACAACATACTTTGACAGGTGCACGAACTCAATGTGATACTCCACACACTTTTAATACCCTGTTTAAGGGTCTCAAACTCCACAGCACGGGCTGCCTTAGTCTCGGCCGGCAGGAAATGGTCTATGAATCATTCTCGAACTCACTCCACCTCGCCAGAGGGCTCCCCTCCTCACGGGAGTCCTCCCACATCTCAAACTAGGAATATGATACCCCTTTCATATGATAGGAGGCCAACTCTACACCCTCCGTCTCCGTAGAATGCATAACTAGGAGAGTCTTATGCATCTCACCAATGAAATCCTCAGGGTCTGCCTTGAGGTCAGTACCTGTGAACTCTGGAGGTTCTAACTGAAGAAACCTGCTTACCCTGGAACCGTAAAATCCCCTTGCGAGCTGAAAGAGGTGGGTGTAACATTTGACTTCTGGGTCTGAGAAGCCACTAACTAAGTCAGCATCTAATAGTTCCCCTAATATCCCTATCAGAAACACCGGAACCGGGAGCTGGGGATGGAGGAGGATCAGGAATATCAGTGGGAAGGATTGTGGCACCCTCCGCAGGAGTAGGAACTGGAGTAGTCTGGGTTGGAGTAGAAGAATCTGGCAGCGTAATAGTCGGGGGATTATCCTCACCCGAACTATCAAGTTGGGAATCAATAGCCACTCCTAGTGTGGTATTGGCCTCTTGGTCAAATCTCAACTTCTTGTTAGGTGCCATTTACTGAAAGTTAGAACAATGCATGGGTTAGAGGAGAACAACCTCACATTCCACTATAACGCACGATACAGGATAAAAATGAAAAGTATTATTCCTTAATGTCCAAGCAGCCCCCCAATTATAGATGTGGTTGACAACACACCGATAAAAAGGTCTCTACTAGACACGGCTCCGAGACATCCTAGGACACTTTAAAACCTCTGGCTCTGATACCAAGTGTGTCACGCCCCAACCTCGGGGAGCACGACCGGCGCTCAACCGAGTGAACCCGGTCGAGCAAGACTTTCAAACATATCCTACCCGACTCATTCATATTCCAAAAGAGAACGCATCACCGTTTATTACCCCGGGGAGAGGTAAGTTATAAAAATATACATACATTGCTAGTTTATTTTTCCTTACATACATTATGTCATAATCAAACTTCCAAAAATACTTACAGTTTATGATTAATTGAAATAGGATTTCAACATACAACTTGATTTGATAACATCCCCGACACCCATACATGACCCACATAAACGTCTATGGAGCCTCTATAGATACAAAATACAATCATGGCAATGCCGACAACAAGGCACCGGCTATACCTCAAAACATAGTAACTTATACAAAACAAGAACAACATGTACTATACATCACCCCGGGAAGAAACGGGGCTCACCGAGACTGTTGTAAGGAGAAAGAGTGAGGGCACCACTATCGGTGATCAACGGTACCTGCAATAGAACCACCTACATCCATTTAAAGATATAGCGCCCCCAGCAAAATTAGTACCATCGAATAATACTAATATGTATGAACAATTCCAATCTAAAATAGAATAAGCAATAAAACAGGTAGGAAAGCAGTCATGAGAATCACATAGAACTTCACAAGAATAGAGAATCACAAGTGAAATTCACATAGTTTCTTATTTCGTCTTTCCATCCTTTTGATTAAAAGTGTCATAATGCCAAGTTCCACGATTTATAATGCTACTGCGTCTTTTTACACGGAGTCCGGCCTCGGCCTGACCGGCTAAGACATCCCAAGTGAGACATAACCATATCCACAATTTATATCAATGTTTCCAATGTAAATGCCACCATGTGTACAGCATGGCGTCCGATCTCGGCCTGATCGGCTAAGCCATCTCACTTGGGACATCACCATTTCAATTAGTTACTCAGTTCACATCTCATTTCCACCATTTATCACATAGTTCTTTGCACTTGACACATTTTACAATTTGAGTTTGATTCTCCTCTTTATCCGTTCAATGGAATCATCCTTCATTTTAACGAGGACCCACATATAATGAATTGCACACATAATAGAAGGAAAATGTAGGATCATAATTCATATTTTCAAGTAGCATGGTGACATGGTAGTCAACTAGAAAAATTTAGAAACAGAAATCTTTCGACTCAACACATTAAAACAATCAATTCAAGTATGATCAAGTAAGGGACTCATACCACCTTTTCGGACACCAACGAGTTGATTTTTGTTAAGGTTAGAGTTAGCCATACATGCCAGGACTGGGCCTTATCCCTAATTCCTACGGCAATTTCTGGAATCCTTTAGCTCTTTCAATCTATTTGACAAAATAGCATAATAAAATTGTAATTAGTAATTGGATCGTGGTCCCAGCTCACTTGAGCATTACACCTAGAATTATGAGTTTGCTAAGGTCCCATCCCCCATTTCTTTCTATATTTGCTCTTACTTTCCCACACATAGTTTAGAACCTCATGCATGTACGCAAGGTCCCTTTCCTTACCTCCATGGACTACCTTACTAATGGCCCATTTTAGCTAAGCATGGAATTTAAAAGCTGGTGTGGTAGAAACTTACCTCTTAGAGTGAAGAAATTGGTATCTTGTTTGATTAGTCCCAAGCCTTGTGGTGATGGAGGATCAATTTGATGGAATTGGGACCTTCTCTCTAGAACCCTCTCTTTTCTCACTCTAAATTATTAGGAGAATAGTTTAAAATGGTGGGGAATATGTTTTATGTTGGTCTGCGGTCGGATTTAAAAATAAGAAAATGGGGTGCCCCGACACAATTATGCGGTCGCATATGCGATTGCATAATGGGAATGCGGTATGCGAACCTGCCACAAAAATGGCCTCAGCCGGGTGGAACATCTGATCGAGTATGGAGCCATTATGTGGCTCGCATACCTGTTATGCGGTTGCATAGTGCACTGCAGAACTCCCCTCATAAAACTCCAAGGCAGATATGTGATGGATTATGCGGCCCGCATATCAATTATGCCATCGCATTTTGGACCGCATAATGGGCCGCAAAAACGCACTTTTTCGCGAACATTTTATTCTATGTCTGTAGGGTACTGTTCAATCCAAAAGGTCTGAACTGCGGCGAGATTTTCTATCATTAAACACATAAATCTCTGGGCATCACAAATTACCGTTTTCTAGGTAATTTTTTTTTTACGGGGCCTTACATACTCCCCCACCTAAGATCATTCATCCTTGAATGAGGATCAAGGTTCACTTAGGTTCATTCATACCATATGCCACCAATTTTGCCTAACTCTCAAATTTTCTAAAAATTTCGCCAGAGTTTCCTTTGTTATAAGGCCTATCCACCTGTCAAAGAGCCCTCGAAACAAATTTCGACAACCTTTATACGATCAGACAACACAATAGATTATAAAACAACCAAGGCTTCATAAAGGATGGATAACTAGGAAGGGAGTGTCCTTACACTAGTCGAACAAGTAATATAAATATTCAGAGAAAACCACTTCATAGAACTAGCTATTCAAACAAATTATGGTACTTTTTTTTCATTTCATTCTCGGCTTCCTAAGTAGCTTCTTCAACTTGCTGGTTTTTGCATAATACTTTTGCAGATGTAATTTCTTTGTTCCTCAACTTTCGGACCTGTATATCAAGAATAGCAACTGGAATTTCTTCATATGACAATTCTTCACTGACCTCAATGGTCTCAACTAGCACAATGGCGGACAGGTCCCCAACTACCTTCTTCAACATGGACACATGAAATACCGGGTGCACCAATGACGTTTCAGTGGGTAGCTCAAGCTCGTACGCTACATGTCGTGCCCTTTGAATGATTCTATATGGTCCGACATACCTTGGACTCTTTCCCCTTCATTCCAAACCGCATGACCCCCTTCATGGGAGATACCTTCAAGAATACGCAATCATCTTCTTTGAACTTCAAGTCTCTGCGATGAACGTTCGAATAGAACTTCTGATGACTCTGAGTGGTTTTCAATCGCTCTTTTATGATTTTAACCTTCTCCATAGCTAGATGCATGAGGTCTGGTCCTATTAGTTCAGCTTCTCCAACCTCTAACCATCCAATCGGTAACCTATATCTCCTACCATACAAGGCCTAAAACGGCACCATCTGAATACTGGCATGGAAGTTGTTGTTATAAGCAAATTCTATAAGCAGAAAATGATCATCCCAGCTACCCTTGAAGTCAAGAACATAAGCACGCAACATGTCCTCAAGCGTCTGAATAGTCCCCTCTGCTTGCCCGTCAGTCTGCAGATGGAAAGTCGTACTGAGATTTACCTGTGTACCCAAACCTTGTTGAAACTTCTTCCAGAAATTAGTTGTGAACTGGGCCCCTCGATCGGAGATTATGGGAACCGGAGTGCCATGAAGTCTGACTATTTCCTTGATATACAATTGTGCATACTGCTCCGCAGTGTCGGTGGATTTAACCGGTAAGAAGTGTGTTGATTTCGTGAGTCGATCCACGTCACCCAATTGAATCAAACTTGTGCGGAGTACGAGGTAACCCCAACACAAAATCCATATTGATCATTTCCCATTTCCACATCGGAATTTCTATAAGTTGTGCCAACCCACCGGGCCTTTAATGCTCGGCCTTCACTTTCTTACAGCTTGGACATTTTGCCAAAAAGTCCGCCACACTCCTCTTCATGTCATTCCACCAGTAAACTTCCTTGAGGTCATGATACATTTTCATAGAACCTGGGTGCACGGAATATCTAGAAGTGTGAGCTTCTGCCATGATCCTTTCCCGGAGACCATCCACATTTGGAACACATAGTCGCCCTTGGTACCGTAAGGTACCGTCACCCATGCCAAGAAAAAAAACCGTAGTCTTATGCTTATGAATCCATTCCTTTAGCTGTACCAACACAGGTTCGTTGTATTGCTTCTCCTTAACCTCCGCCACAAGTGACGATTCCTCCCCATTCCGCACAATCACTCCACCTTCATTAGATTCCGCAAGACGATCTCCCAAACTGGCCAACTGGTGAACCTCTCAAGCCAAGGGTCTTTTACATGCTTCCAAGTGAACCAAACTACCCATAGACTTCTGAATAAGAGCATCCGCCACCACATTAGCTTTCCCCGGATGATACAAGATGTCAATGTCATAATCTTTGAGCAACTCAATCCACCTTCTTTACCTCAAGTTTAATTCTTTTTGTTTGAAAATATACTGAAGACTCTTGTGGTCTGTGAATACATCCACGTGGACCCCATACAGACAATGCCTCCAAATCCTTAATGCAAAAACAACGGCCGCAAGCTCCAAGTCATGAGTTGGATAATTCTTTTCGTGATTCTTAAGCTTCCTTGAAGAATATGCTATAACCTTACCATGTTGCATTAATACACACCCAAGGCCAACCCTGGAAGAATCGCAATACACCACAAATTCCTCTGTACCCTCTAGCAGGGTCAACACCGGTGCCGAAGTTAATCTTGATTTCAATTCCTGGAAACTCATTTCACAAGCATCAGACCACTCTGCTTTCTGTGTCAGTTGAGTCAATGGAGAGGCAAGAGTGGAGAATCCCTCCACGAACCTCCTATAATACTCGGCCAAACCCAATAAACTGAGAATCTTTGTTGGAGTGGTAGGTCTAGGCCAATCCTTTACCGCTGCGATCTTTTGAGGGTCAATCTCAATACCTTCCCTGGAGACGACTTGACCTAGAAATGTAACATATTCAAGCCAAAATTCACATTTTGAGAACTTTGCATACAATTGATGTTGATGAAGAGTCTGCAGAACTGCCTTGAGGTGGTCGGCGTGATCCTCTCGACTTCGTGAATACACAAGGATGTCATCAATGAATACTATCACAAAGGAGTCAAGAAACGACTTGAATACCCGATTCATAAGATCCATGAAAGTTTCCGGGGCATTTTGTGAGCCAAAAGACATTACTATAAATTCAAAGTGCCCATACCGGGTTCTGAAATCTGTTCTTGGAATATCCTGCTCCCTTATCTTTAACTTATGATACCCCGACCGCAAATCAATTTTGGAGAAGAACTTAGCACCTTGCAATTGATCGAACAAGTCATCTATTCTAGGCAATGGGTATTTGTTTTTTATTGTGACCTTGTTGAGCTGCTGGTAGTCAATACACATCCGCAGTGACCCATCCTTCTTTCTGACAAAGAGAACCGGTGCGCCCCAAGGCGACACACTCGGTCAGATGAAACCTTTTTCTAGAAAGTCTTTCAGTTGTTCCTTCAGTTCTTTCAATCCCGTCGACGCCATCTTATACGGTGGAATGGATATAGGTTGCGTGCCTGGTATCACATCGATCCCAAATTAATCTCCCTATCTGGAGGAATCCCAAGGAGCTCATCCGAAAAGACATCAGGGAATTCATTCACTATTCACATAGATTCAAGGGTACGCAACTCAGCAGTGGTGTCCGCAACTCAGACCAGGTGATAGATGCACCCCTTCCTGATTATCTTTGAGGCATTAAGGTAAGAGATAAACCTACCTTTCAGCATGAAATTATTCCCCTCCCACTCGACAACTAGCTCGTTAGGAAATTCAACCTTCAGAACTCTGGTTCGGCAGTCGAGTTTAGCAAAACATGAATAAAGCCAATCCATTCCCATTATTACATCAAAGTCAATAATCCCCAGTTCAATAAGATCGGCCATGGTATCCCAAACATGCACCGTGACAACACAATCTCTATAAACCCTCACGACCATAATAGACTCGCCAACCGGAGTAGATACAAAGAACGGCTCGTGAAGCTGTTCCGGTTCTATCTAAAGCTTTAAGCTACATAAGGAGTAACATAGGATAAAGAAGATCCGGGATAAATAAGGGCATACACGTTATAGGATTGAACAGTCAGTATACCTATAACGATATTTGGATAAGTATCTGCACTCTGTCGACCACTCATGGCATAAAACCGATTGGGTCCTTTCGAACCCCGTGCACTTCCCCTAGCCGCACCATGCCCTGCGGGTGCTGGAGGGACTCGGGCTGGAGGGTGTGCTGAAGATGTAGCAGCTGAAGAACTGGATGGCTGGGTTGTGCCCCTGCCGGTACCCTGGCTGGATGCACAACACTCCCTCTTAATATGGCCTCTCATCCCACATCCATAATGTGCCCTCCCACACTTAGGTCATGGTGCCTCTGCTGCTGCTGGAATCTCCCTCCTATTCGGTCCTGATGTTGGAACCCTCTACTGCTCTGACTGAACGTAAGACTGGGATGGCCCTGATGATCCTCCCCGAGAAGATGATCTCCTACCTCCGAATAAATCCCCAAGGTTTCCCGTTGATCGGGCCCTACCACTACCTTCTTGGTCCATCCTGTGCTTTGACTTTTGAGCCTCTGTAGCCTGGTAAAATACCACCATTTTTCCATAGTTCATGTCAGAATTTAGAGCAGCTGTGGCAGCTTCATTGATACCTAAGGGACTAAGGCCTTGCACAAATCAACGAACTCTGGCCTCCATAGTCGTCATCATATGTACAACATACTTTGACAGGCGCACGAACTCCATGTGATACTCCCACACACTTTTACTACCCCGTTTAAGGGTCTCAAACTCCACAGCACGGGTTGCCTTAATCTCGGCCAGCAGGAAATGGTCTATGAAAGAATCCTCCAACTCACTCCACCTCGCCGGAGGGCTCCCCTCCTCATAGGATTTCTCCCACATCTCAAACCAGGAATATGCTACCCCTTTCAGATGATAGGAGGCCAACTCTACTCCCTCCTTCTCCATAGCACGCAAAACTCAGAGAGTCTTATACATCTCATCAATGAAATCCTGCGGCTTTGCCTTGGGGTCAGTACCTGTGAACTCTGGAGGATCTAACGAAAGAAACCTGCTTACCCTGGAACCGGAAGAATCCCCTTGCGAGCTGAAAGAGGTGGGTGTAACATTGGACCTCTGGGCCTGAGAAGCCACTAACTGAGTCAGCATTTGAATAGCTCCCTAATATCCCTATCAGAAACACTGGAACCGGAAGTTGGGGTTGGAGGAGGATCAGGAATATCAGTGGGAAGGATTGTGGCACCCTCCGCATGAGTAGGAACTGGAGTAGTCTGGGCTGAAGTAGAAGAATCTGGCAGCGTAATAGTTGGGGGATTATCCTCACCCGAACTATCAAGTTGGGAATCAATAGCCACTCCTGGGGTGGTATTGGCCTCTTGGACAAATCTCGCCTTCTTCTTAGGTGTCATTTACTGAAAGTTAGAACAATGCATGGGTTAGAGGAGAACAACCTCACATTCCACTATAACGCACGATACAGGATGACAATGAATGGTATTATTTCTAAATGTCAAAGTATCCCCCCAATTATAGATGTGTTCAACAACACACCGATAAAAATGTCTCTACTAGACACGGCTCCGAGACATCCTTCGACACTTTAAAACCTGTGGCTCTAATACCAAGTTTGTCACGCCCCAACCTCGGGGAGCGCGATCGGCGCTCAACCGAGTGGACTCAGTCAAGAAAACCTTTCAAACATATCCTACCCGACTCATTCATATTCCAAAAGAGAACGCATCACCGTTTATTACCCCAGGTAGAGGTCAGTTATATAAATATACATACGTTGCTAGTTCATTCTTCCTTACATACATTATGCGATAATCAAACTTCCAAAAGTACTTACAGTTTATGATTAAGTGGAATAGGATTTCAACATGCAACTTGATTCGATAACGTGCCCGACACCCATACATGACCCACATAAATGTCCACGGAGCCTCTGTAGATTCAATAGAAAAATGTGACAATGTCAGCAACAAGGTCCCGGCTATACCTCAAAACATAGTAACTTATACAAAAGAAGAACAACATATACTATACATGACCCCGGGAAGAAATGGGGCTCACCAAGACTGTTGTGAGGAGAAAGAGTGAGGGCACCACTATCGGCGATCAGCGTTATCTGCAATAGAACCACCTACATCCATTCAAAGATGTAGCTCCCCTGGGAAAAGGGACGTTAGTACCATTGAATAGTACTAGTATGTATGAACAATTCCACTCTAAAATAAAATAAACAATAAAACATGTAGGAAAGCAGTCATGGGAATCACATAGCACTTCACAGGAATAGAGAATCAAAAATAGGGGTCACATAGTTTCTTATTTCGTCTTTCCATCCTTTTGATTAATAGTCTCTTAATGCCAAGTGCCACGATTTACAATGACACCGTGCCTTTTTACACGGAGTCCGGTCTCGGCTCGACCGGCTAAGCCATCCCAAGTGATACATAACCATATCCGTAATTTATATCAATATTTTAAATGTAAATGCCACCATGTTTACAGCATGGAGTCCGATCTCGGCCCGATCGGCTAAGCCATCTCACTTGGGACATCAACATTTCAATTAATTACTCAGTTCACATCTCATTTCCATCATTTATCACATAGTTCTTATCCCTTGGACACATTTTACAATTTGAGTTTGATTCTCCTCTTTATCCGTTTAATGGCATCATCCTTCATTTTAACGAGGACCCACATATAATGAATTGCACACATAATAGAAAGAGCATGTAGGATCATAATTCACATTTTCAAGTAGCATGGTGACATGGTAGTCAACTAGAAGAATTTAGAAACAGAAATATTTCGAATCAACACATTAAAACAATCAATTCAAGTATGATCAAGTAAGGGACTCATACCACCTTTTCGGACACCAGAGAGTTTTTTTTTAAGGTTAGAGTTAGCCATATATACCTGGACTGGGCCTTATTCCTAATTCCTATGACAATTTCTTGAATCCTTTAGCTCTTTCAATCTATTTGACAAAATAGCATAATCAAATTGTAATTAGGAATTGGATCGTGGTCCCAGCTCAGTTGAGCATTACACCTAGAATTATGAGTTTTCTAAGGTCCCATCCCCCATTTCTTTCTATCTTTGCTCTTACTTTCCCACACATAGTTTGGAACCTCATGCATGCAAGGTCCCTTTCCTTACCTCCATAGACTACCTTACTGATGGCCCATTTTAGCTAATCACGGAATTTAAAAGCTGGTGTGCTAGAAACTTACCTCTTAAAGATAAAAAATTGGTATCTTGTTTGATTAGTCCCAAGCCTTGAATGGTGATGGAGGATCAATTTGATGGAATTGGGACCTTCTCTCTAGAACCCTCTATTTTCTCACTCTAAATTATTAGGAGAATGGATTAAATTTGTGGGGAATATGCTTTATGTTGGAATGGGGTCGGGCTTAAAAATAATAAAATTGGGTGCCCCAACACAGTTATGCGGTCGCATATGAGACCGCATAATGGGAATGAGGTCCACAAACCTGCCGTAAAAATGGCCTCAGCCAGGTGGAACATCTAATAGAGTATGCAGCCATTACGTGGCCGGCATACCTGTTCTGCGGTCGCATAATGCGCCGCAGAACTCCTCTCGCAAAACTCCAAGGCATATATGCGATGGATTATGCGGCCTTCTTATCAATTATGCGATCGCATTTTGGGCCGCAAAACTGGCCTCAAATTTTTGCCAGCTTTCTGATTCACTCTGCGGCCATTATACGGTCCGCAGAGTGATTATGCGACCGCATAATGGGCCTCAGAAACACACTTTTTTGAACACTTTATTCTAAGTCTGTAGGGTACTGTTCAATCCAAAAGGTCTGACCCGCGGCGAGTTTTTCTATCATTAAACACATAAATCTAATCTGGGCATCACGAAGTATCGATTTTCTAGGTAAATAATTTTTTTTTTTACGGGGCCTTACATTTTCGGCATAATTTTTTATGCAAACCCTAATAACCAGTCCCCATTCTAATTCCTAATTACCCCTCCTATGCCTCCTATGGTATTATCTTTGTTAAAAGCACCATCTATATTGAGCTTGTACCAACCAGCTTGAGGTTTAATCCAATTGACTTTTAGGGTGATTTTCCTATCCCAGTTTGATTGACGATCTTTGAGTAACGTGAATTCTATAGCCTGGTTAATGATTTTGTTAAGGGATAAGGGGATTGTAGTATTGTTTATATTGTTTTTCTTTCTTGTAAGCCAGATATTCCAGATTATGAAGGGGAATAATTTGGTCCAAGTAATATAATTATTAGGAATGTGGAGGGTTTCCATAGTGAGGGATTGAATCCAATTAGAGCAGTTTTTTTGGAGATCCCTAATATGAATGCCTAGTTTATGCCAAATAGAATGGACTTGAGGGCATGTGAGGAAGATGTGTACAAGTGTCTCTAGTTCCGTACGGCATATTGTACACTTCTTGTCTATGTTTAATCCTATATAAGCTAGGTAGCTCCTAGAAGGAAGTCTATTGAGGTTGCAGAGCCATAGGAAATATTTGATTTTATTACGACAGTGCAAGTCCCAAATCCAATTTGTGTTAGGGTGGTATGTACTATTATCTTCTATTAGCTTATAACAAGAATTAGTGGAGAAGATTCTGTTGTCACTTTTATCCCAGAATATGTAATCCTTAGTGCTATCCCTAGGGATGAAAGTTGATAGGATTTTATTAGTGACCTCGTCCGGGATAGCAAAGCTAATTTATCAAAATTCCATCTTTGCCCACACCTAATATCACATATCCTGAGAGAGCTTTCTACTTTGGTTAGGGGGCCTACTACATAGATCCTAAGTGTTTGTGAGTTTGGAATCCATGTATTATCCCAAATTTTTAGGGTGGAAAAGTTGTGTATTGACCAGGACATTCCTTTTTGGAAAATTTCCCGCCCCTTAATGATATTTTCCCAAATGAAGGATCATTTTCTATTAGGCTTGTGAGATTAATTTTGAAGGAGCTTAAGTTCCCATAGGTTGGTTGGGTTATTAGCTAACCTCCAAGCTAAGATTGCTAGAAGGGTAAGATTCTTCGAACGAGCTGTTCTTAACCCTAATCCGCCTTCACTTTTGTTTTTAGTAACTAAATCCCAATTGACCAAGTGAAGCTTTCTTTTTGGTCAGTAGTTCCCCAAAGGAAGTTCCTTTGAATTTGGTCAATTTTCTTAATGTTTCTTTAGGGAAGCATTGTATATTGCATGTAGTATGCTGGAATAGTAGAGAGAGTGGAAGATATTAAAGTGCTTCTACCCGCCAGGTTTAATTTCTCACATTTCCACCCGGACAGTGTACCTCTCATGGTATCAATGATGAATTGATAATTTTTGTGATTGAGATTATTATTAATAATGGGGAAACCCAAGTGTTTTCCAAAAGAGTTGTAGACTTTTATTCCAAGGGATAGGGAGATGCTTGTGCTGGTTAATTTGCTACAACTTTTAGAGAACATTAATCTGGATTTCCATAATTTATAGTTTATCCAGAAAGGTCACAAAAGTGCTTAAGGGCGTATTGAATGGATGATGAGGTCTTAATGTTATCTTTACCAATGAGAACTAAATCATCCGCAAAAAATAGGTGCGATAAGGGAGGACTGTTTTTGCCCAACGTAATAGGATCCCACGATCTAATATCCACTAGGTGGTTTACATAATTTGATAACATTTCCATACATAAATAAGAATATAGGGGGACATGGTCGCCTTGTCTGATTCCCCTACTTGGATGGAAAATTTTTGTTTTTGATCCATTTACTAGGATAGAAGTAGAAGAGGAAGTTATACAAGACATAATGAGTTTGGTCAAGTTAGGGGGGATTTTGAAGTTAAAAAGGGTCTTGTATATTAAGGACCATTCTAATTTATCGAAGGCCTTTTCTAGGTCAATTTTAATTATCATAATGCCTGACTTTCCTTTTGTTTTTTTAAGTTGATGGACCGTTCTTGGACTAAGATGGCATTATCACTAGCCCTTCTATTTTTGAGGAAGCTAGATTGATTGGAGATTATAATGGTTGTAAGGAATGGCTTCAACCTATTTGCAATAATTTTTGTGATAACTTTATAAATCGTATTGCACAGACTAATTAGGCGGAAATTATTGACGTTATTTGCATTATGGAATTTTTGAATGAGGCATAGGTAGGTTGTATTAATTTCCGGAGGAATAAAGCAATCCCTAAAGGCCTTGTGACAAAAAATCCTAACAGAATGTCCTACTATCTTCCAGAATTTTTGGTAGAAAAAGGGATGTAATCCGTCATGTCCAGGGGATTTAAAGGGCTTGAAGGAGAAAATAACAGCA
The DNA here is from genome assembly GCA_005239525.1 of Nicotiana knightiana. Lineage (NCBI taxonomy): Eukaryota > Viridiplantae > Streptophyta > Magnoliopsida > Solanales > Solanaceae > Nicotiana > Nicotiana knightiana. Next base: position 5,137 of record ML371909.1, on the reverse strand, counting down.
TTAATTTCATGATCAAGTAAATGATTATCTAAAATGGAAGATATGTATTATGAAAGCTAGTTGGGTTGTGTCTAATTTGGTTCCAATTTGTATAGGTTTGAGTAGTAGTAAATACGAAGGGAAAATGATCTAAAGTATGATTAACGGTATCCTTGTGATTATCTATCCATTTTCCGTCATTATTTTTAATGAAGCTAATATTGTTTTGTCTCTTCCTATTTGAAGCACAAATTTAGAAGAATCTAGTATTAGCATCTCCGCCATTTAACCAATTAATATGGGACCTTAGTTTCCAGTAATATTCTTCTAGTTTAAGGATGTTGTTATAGTCCCTGATAAGTTTTTATTCTAAATCTTGGAGAAAGTAACTATGGTTATAGTGAGGGAATTTTCGGATGCCATTTAGTCTGGCTAGAAGAACTTTCTTATCCCTGACTATGTTACCAAAGTGGTCTTTGCCCCAGGTTTTAATGTAGGAAGTAACGGTAGCAGTAGCTTCTAACAAGTCTTTATTTTGCCATTGAGTTGTAACAATGTTATTGAATTTAGGGTGAGTGCACCAAATATTTTCTAGCCTAAAAAAAATTTTCGGATGGTGATTGAGGTTATTCAGTTTTACTAGAATATGTTTATTGTCTGAGTGGGTTTTTGGGAGGTGGGTGATGGTAACATTTGGAAATAATTTTAACCAATCATCATTGGCTAATACCCTATCTAAACATTCCATAATTAGTCCTTTCTTTTTCCTATGATTTGACCAAGTGAACTTGCTACCTTTGAAGCCTAAATCTATTAACTTACAAAGTCCATGTTTTCCCATATGTTTGAAGCTCTGGAATTCTTAATGGGCCTACCACCTATTTTTTCATTCCTACTAATAATATCGTTAAGGTCTCTCCCTAACATCCAAAGTCCTTTATAATTAGTATATAGAGTTCTAAGGTTATCCCACATGTTGTCTCGATGGTGAATTTTTGTACTAGTGTAAATTGCGGAAAAGAGCCATTGAAAATTAAAGGGAAGTACCTGTAAAAGAACATGAATTTATTAACCATTCTTTGTGAAATGTTCCCCAGTAACCACATTGTGGTTATAAAGGATTTCCATGCCTCCTGATTGGCCCTCCGCATGGACCTCTATGAGCTCAGAGAAGTTGAACTCGTTTAGAAGTGGTGCATGAAGCAACATCCTAGTTTTAAGAGAGCCACCATACAGGGTTTATGGGTGTCAATTAATTCCCTAAATTTGCGACGGAAGTCATCATTATTTGCACCTCTAAAGTTCCAAAATATAATAGTTGTGGCTCTATTCATTAGAGGTGCTTGGTGGTGGTTGGCAGTGGACTCCCTCTCCACTGAGGTGTGGTTCCCCCTTCTTGATGGAACTAGGATTATTGCATGCTTTCCTACTGTGGGATCTTATGGTGGTCGAATATGCATTGAGCATTTGAACATGGTGCTCGGGCAGATGAAGATGTATTTCTTGCTCCATAACTCCGGGAAGAGTAGTATTTTTACCTCGTTTAGATTTGAAAATTCTACACTATATTGTGTGCCTTGTGGATGGGTTTCTTCTTCTTCCTCTCCTGGATGATGAGGTGGATTCACGTTTTGACCTGGAACGTTGATTGGGATGTGGGGTTCCAGAGTCACTGGAGCCATGTGAGGTAGATTATTTGGATCCTGGAGTGCATGGTGAGTCCAAGGCAGGAAGATAGGGTTGATTGTCATGCTCTCCTCTGGTGGGAAGAAGGGCATGTTCATTGGGATATTGATGAACTAGTTGTGGGATTGAGGAAGGTTCCACTGTTCCTGCATGGTTTGGATTAACGTATGGTTCATGTGTGGAGCTAAGGGGTAGATAATGTTGTTGATCCGTGCTTGATTGGTGTAGTTGGTCATTGTTATGTGAATTCCTTCCGATATTAGCTGAGCTAGGTAACGAGTATTTTGGATTAGGACTACCATCTCTTGGCCATTGATCCAGATATTGAAGGTTATTGCATGGCCTGGAAGTCCTGCTTCCAGCCAAAAGCTTGGTTGATAGTTGTGTGGTTGGGAGGGGGGAGGTGAAGAACATTGGTTGATTTGGTAGTGGTGGGGTTTTCCATTGAGGGAATTCTGCTTTGGTTTGGAAAGCGGAACCTTCTTCTGGCTGCTAATGGGAGTATTTTCATCCTTATATTCTTGCTTATTTATTAGGTTGGGATTTGTAATAGGTTTAGTAGAATCCTTGAGAGATACTGGATCCTCAATCAGCTTGGACGGAGAGTTACTAGGCGTGTGGGAATATATAAAATTTGGGGCGAAATTTGTTTCAGCCAAGTGTTCTAGGTAGTCTAACATTTGGATATCCTCATTTGCATGTTTATCCATGTGTAATGTAGATAGGGTAGGGTTAATAGCTTAGGTGGTGGTAATATCCATTTTAGTGATAGTATTTAGAATTAATTTAGGGGTACCCGGGTGTATGCCTAATTTTTTTTTTTGTGGAAGTTCCATCTAATAATTGGGGTGTAGTTTCCATGTTGGCTTTATCCTTGGACATATGTAGGTTTTTTTGTTTTGTACCTTGCATATTGGTTAAACAGGATTATGGGAAGATTTGTGGTTAAACTATCTTCCAAAACCATGGGCTGGTTATCTATGCTTTTGAGAACCATGAAGGTATTATTGTTTTTTGGGCCAGCGTGTAACGATAAGTTTGGCGTATTTGTGATTTTGTTCGTGGGTTGTTTGGTCCTAGGATCGGTAGTTATAGTATTGGGGTAATCAATTCCTATATGTTTGGTTTTAGGAATATTTAATTTCTGGGAATTAGAAGACATACCTGTGTCAGTTGCATTAAGTTAACTATGAGTACCTGGATTGGCGACCTTGGCAATTGACAGTGTCTTTACTTCAGTGTTCTTTTTTTTCTTGTTGAAGGTGACAGTCACTCAATCACTTTGAGTGACTTGTTGTGTGCACTCTGTTGAGCTTCCTTTTTGCTCACTTTGGATGTAAGATGTTAACGACATTGAGCATTTTAACTTGCTATGTCTTAGTTTGCCACAATTGGTGCATAAAAAGTTTTCACCCTCATAATGTATTTGTTGTTTGTAGCTTCCGATATAGACAAAAGGCTTGTAAGGAAAAAAGAGTGCAACGCGCATTAACTCCCCCTGATGAGAGCATCAATTCACATCCTTGAGCCTTCACATCCTGATCTTGTACACTAGCTTCTCGAAGGTTGACATTGGTAGAGATTTTGTGAACAAATCAGCCATATTATCAATTGAACGAATCTGTTGCACATTGATATCACCATTCTTTTGAAGATCATGTGTGAAAAATAACTTTGGTGAAATATGTTTTGTCCTATCTCTTTTATGAATCCTCCCTTCAATTGTGTTATACATGCTGCATTGTCCTCATACAAAATCATGGGTAGTTTGTCACACTTCAAACCACATTTGTCTCGAATAAGATGTATTATAGACCTCAACCACACACATTCTCGACTTGCTTCATGAATAGCAATTATCTCAGCATGATTAGATGAAGTAGTCACGATCGATTGCTTAGTCGATCGCCAAGATATGGCAGTGCCTCCACAGGTAAACACATAACCTGTTTGAGATCGGGCCTTGTGTGGATCAGATAAATACCCAGCATCGGCATAACCAACAAGATCGGGACTGCAATTATTGCCATAAAATAAGCCCATATCAGTAGTTCCTTTTAGATACCGCAATACGTGTTTGATTCCATTCCAATGTCTCCTTGTAGGAGCAGAGCTATATCTTGCTAAGACATTGACTGAAAAAGTTATGTCAGGCCTTGTAGTGTTGGCAAGATACATTAGTGCACCAATTGCACTAAGATATGGTACTTCAGGACCAAGTAGCTCTTCATTCTCTTCTTGAGGTCGGAATGGATCTTTATTCACATCAAATGATCGAACAACCATCGGAGTACTTAATGGATGTGCTCCATCCATGTAAAACCGTTTCAATACCTTTTCTATGTAGGAAGATTGATGGAAAAAAATTCGGTTTACCAAATGTTTAATTTGCAAACCAAGACATAATTTTGTCTTTCCGAGATATTTCATCTCGAATTCTTTCTTTAAATAATCAATTGCCTTTTGGAGTTCTATAGGAGTTCCAATAAGGTTTATGTCATCAACATATACGGCAAGTACAACAAATTCCGATGTTGTTTTCTTTATAAAAACACATGGACAAATGGCATCATTTATATAACCTTCCTTTAATAAGTACTCACTAAGACGATTATACCACATACGTCCTGATTGCTTTAGACCATACAAAGATCTTTGCAATTTGATTGAAAATATTTCTCGGGACTTTGAATTATGTGCGTTAGGCATTTTAAATCCCTCAGGAATTTTCATGTATATCTCATTATCAAGTGAGCCATAAAGGTAGGCGGTAACCACATCCATTAAATGCATGTCAAGCTTTTCATGGACAACAAAACTAATGAGATAACGGAACGTTATAGCATCCATGACGGGTGAATATGTCTCTTCATAATCGACACCAGGCCTTTGTGAAAATCCTTGTGCAACAAGGCGTGCCTTATATCTTTGTACCTCATTTTTCTCATTCCTCTTGCGTACAAAGACCCATTTATAGCCAACAGGCTTAACACCATTAGGTGTTTGGACTACAGGCCCAAAAACTTCACGTTTCGCAAGTGAATTCAGCTCTGATTGGATTGCTTCTTGCCATTTTGGCCAATCATGTCTTTGTCGACATTCTCCAACAGATTGAGGTTCAAGATCCTCATTATCTTGCATAATGCTAGATGCAACATTATATGCAAAGACATAATCCACCACTATATCGACTCGTTTCAAATTTGTCTCAATATCGATTGGATGTATTGATAGTTTNTTTGTCTTTCCGAGATATTTCATCTCGAATTCTTTCTTTAAATAATCAATTGCCTTTTGGAGTTCTATAGGAGTTCCAATAAGGTTTATGTCGTCAACATATACGGCAAGTACAACAAATTCCGATATTGTGTCTTTATAAAAACACATGGACAAATGGCATCATTTATACAACCTTCCTTTAATAAGTACTCACTAAGACGATTATACCACATACGTCCTGATTTCTTTAGAC
>ML371907.1:10013-51984 GCA_005239525.1 Nicotiana knightiana | reverse complement strand
CCGTGAAATCTAAAATTGTTCCTTCATCTCTCTAATGTTGCATTGTAGAATCAAAGATGATACAGAAGTACTACAAGTTCCTATCATAATCCAATGCCAATATCAAACTCTTAACCCAAAAAAATATCCGGTAAATCTTTTAACTACTACATCGTGGAACTTGTACCCACTAGAACCGCTCTCGTGATTCACATACTCTGCACTAGTCCTTGATGCATAGCCAAATATGCCGAACAACTTGTGCTCCGATAGCACATGATTCTCTAAATGAAGCCACCTCGTCCTTAAGCAACCGAGGGAACCTTTCTCCATGCAAATTATACCCGTAAAGAATATCAAACCTAGGAAATTCAACAGTCTTCACATATAATAAAGTGTAGTACATCACACATCCAGTAATTTCCTTACCAAAGTCATACTCGATGTCGCTCTTCCCAAGTCATAACTAATCCACAAGCGTACTTCAGTCTAGGAACTATAACATGACATGCAAATATCATCTTATCGTCGATGGTAGACTTCCCCAATTGGCTCAACCCCATAATCACATTATCCGAGAACATATAATAACTTTTTCTCCTTAACTACCATGAACTCGTTGTGTTACTCAACTGAATTTTTCATATGCTCATGTGGTACTAATCATATATATCTTCCAAATGCATGCTCATTGTCACGACCCAAAATACTACTGGAGCCGTGATGGAGCCTAACACTAATTGATAGAGAAGCCAACAATTAATATGTGGATAAACTTCAACAATAGTAATAAATGGTCTTAAATAGCGGAATAGCATAAATAGATGAAGTCCAATGACAATACAACCGGAACTACCCAAACTCCGGTGTCACCGAGTGCATGATCTCTATAGCATACTAACTACAATGTCTGAACAAAATACAGTACTGTTTGGAAGACTAAATAGTAATAACAAAGGAAGAGACTTTAAGGCCTATGAATAGGACATCAGTGCTACCTCGTATCTCATAGAAAATTTAGATAATAGCTCTCTAGCAACCACTGCTACTAGAAACGCCTGGATCTGCATATGAAATGCAAATTGTAGTATGAGTACAACCGACCCCATAAACATAGTAAGTAGCAAGCCTAACCCCAATGAAAGTAGTGACGAGGTTGGTAAAGTCCGATGCTCACTTTCAATAGCCAAGAACAACAATGATAGAATAATAATGACATATAAGAAAACACAGCACATATAATAATGTTCAACTCCAACACATTAAGAGAACAAATAAGCATGATTTTTAAGGTATATCAGTCAAGGCAATAATCCATAGAAATCACCTAGAAAGGTATTTATCAAGATAAACAGTGATTTCAAGCTATAAACATCAAATGTCAATTAGCATGAGAAAATTACGAACCTACATCTGTGTGTCAAATAAACTTGCCAAAATCAACAACATCACAGTTCAATCATCAAGTAAACACAATCTCAGCACATTCATTGTGTCTGGCATAAGTACCTCTCAATTATGCTCTTAGTACTCTCACAGTGCCTGGTACAATACCCTGAATCATCACACACACACCCACCATTGTATAGGTTCCTAACATATGTATCTTGCTAAGCACATATCGTGTGCCTGCATTCACAAGGCCCAATGTAACATGGGTTATCACCTAACTCCGGAGGGGTGGATCCTAGCCCAAGAGCTGATCCAATCAAAAGTTCACCATCAACATCACTAGGCCCAATATGGGGCCGTGATATGAGCATCACCTCACTATCAATACATAGCTCTATGGCGCAAGATTAGCAATCAATCCACTCAATATGGCTCTATGGACCAAAACTAATCATGAATCCTCTCAAGTCTTAATATGTCAACATCTCATAGTACCATAATCAAAATACCGCGCGGAATATACTGGCATGCCACAACTAAGCTCAAACTTGTGTCACACACACAAGAACACTGACAATATATGAGATAACATATAAAGAGTGCATAGAGACAAAGATATAACACGTGAATAAATATCATGAATAAAGGATATGACTAATGTTAAGGCAAATAGCTGAACAAAGCAAAAATAGTCACATCATGTCTCAAATAGATAAGTCGATAGCTAGGCATGATTTCTAACATGAATAATATCTCATATAGTTATACAAGTGGAGGAAACATGTTATCATGGTGACATGATAACGAAATAAGGCATATAGTAGCCTAAAGTCTACCTGGATCATGATAATCACGGTGCACGCATATGTGATCATCATATCACATATGTGTCACCCCCAACATATAGCAAACATCATAGCATATGGGAAAATACCCTCAAGCAATCCCAAGGCAAGATACTTACCTCGAACAAGAAAGAATCAATACTCCAAGAATTCCTTTCCTTTCAAATTGGCCTCCGAACGGGTCAAATCTAGCCAAAAACAACTCAATAATGTAAAATGAAGCTATAGAAATAAATTCCAAACAATAAAGCTCAATCCTTATTCAATTCCCAAAAGGTTAATAAAAGTCAACCCGGGCCCACACGGCCAAAACCCGAGTCAAGAGGTAGATTCCGGCTATCCATAACCTAACGAGTCCAAATATATGATTAGATTCCAAAATTGAGTTCAAATCAACTCCCAAATCCCCAATTTACACTCTCCAAATTTCTCTTTCAAATTCCAATATCTATGTTTAATAATGGGAAAACAAGATCTATTATCAATATCAAGTATAAATCACTTACCCTCTTACCTTGTGTAAAATATCCCCACTAAAAGTCTAGGGTTAAAATTTGTCACGACCCCAAATCCCACCAAAGACGTAATATTGCTTGCTAAGCAAGACAACATTCAATATACAGAAATAAACTTCAATAATAATATGAAATAGTCTCAAAAACAGAATAAATAAATAATTAAAGTTAAGATGTCAATACAAATTAATCCACCCCACAATCTGGTGTCACCGAGTACATGAGCTCTATAGAATACTGAATACAAGATCTGAATAAAATATAATACTTTCTGGAAGACTGAAAAGTAAGAGCATAAGATAAAAGACAGGACCTCAAGTCCTGCGAACGACACGGCAGTGCTACCTCGAGATGTCCAAGCTAAACAAGACACAGCTCACTGGTAATTACCGCTATCAGCAACATCTGGATTCGTACACGAAGTGCAGAGTGTGGTATGAGTACAGCCGACTACATATACTCAATAAGTAGCACGCCTAACCTCGTGCTAAAACAGTGACGAGCTTGGAAAGGTCGATGATCACTTTCCACGGCCAACAATAGCACTAACACCATAATAATAACATATTAAGAAAAGCTGCTCAAATTATAACAGGATTAACTAAACACAAGAAAATTAGACATGTTTTTCAAATATAACAGTCAAGGCATCAAACTCCACATAATTCACTTAGACAGATATCTGACAAGATAAACTATAATATAAAGCTCTATACATCAAATACCAATTAGCACAAGGAATAATACAACTCTATGCTTGCATGCGAGTTATACATGCCAAATCAACAAAGAATCACAGTTTAAATATCAAGTATGCAAAATTTCAGCAAATTGAGAGTACCTGGCATGCAGTGCCCCTGAATCATAGTCTCAGCAATATCACCGTGCCTGGAAAGACGCCTATAGATCCTCACACAGACAAACATATATGCACTCTCAGCACTATATGGGTCCCTGACATAAGTTTCTCAAACCAGCATGTAACGTGTGCCTATACTCACAAGGACCAAAGTAGCATGGATTATCATCTGACTCCTGAGGGGCAGATCGTATCAAAGTCAATGATCAGCATAACTTAGCCCAAATGGTATGGCGCATGCTTCACCCCAATATCAGTACCACTCAGCCCAATAGGGAGCCTGACATATGTGTCACCTCAATATCAATATTAATATGTCTCTATGGCCTCAGCTCAGTCATTAACCCGCTCAGATCTCAATATGCCAACATCTTACAGTATCAAAAGTAATATGTCATACAGATTAATGCCAATGTGCCACAAATCCACTCAAAACCATGTCACACAAGTAAGGACACTAACAACATGTAAGATAACATATAAGAAAAATACAAAGATGGTGATATAACATGCATATATAATATCATGATTGAATACTACGGCTAAGAAAAATAGTTCAACATAGCAAAAATAGCCATATCATGCCTCAACAAATAAGCATATAGCCAAGAAATAATTTCCAACATGAATAATAGCCCAAATAGTCATACTAGTGGAGAAAGCACAATATCAAATAAGCATGATAGCAAAATAAGGCATTTAATGGCCTAAGAACTACCCGAATCATGAATAACCACGATGTACTCATATACTCCCTTCATCTTTCATATATGACACCCCAAACATTTAACGAATATCACAGTTAATGTGAAAATTACCCTCAAACCAAGCTTAGGAAAATACTTACCTCATCTGGGCTTGTCTTGAGTCTCGAATCGCCTCAAAACCTCGATTTAGCCCTCCAATCGAGCAAATACAAGCCAAACATCATCTAAGGAAGTCAACAATGCCATAGGATGTAATCACAATCTGATGTTTATACTTCAATACCACACAAGAGGTGGGTGATATGCGTGGTGTCCAATTTTTCACGTGCACAGATTATAGAAGGACCTGGTTCTTCTATGGTGTTCCTAATACTACTGTTGCAGAATAATAAGTACAGATATTAAAGAACACAAGGATTTTTACATGGAAAATACCTGGCTCAAAAGATGAAAAAGCCACGACCTACTTCCCAGTAGGATTTTCCCAAAACTCTTTACTAAATCAGTGAGCCAACAACTGCATTTACCAAAACTCTTTTGTAAACCTATGACTAACTCTAATTCCTTGTGGCAAACAGCCTCTAACTGTTTGTGACAACTTCAAGTTAACTCTAACTTAAATACAGAAAGTACCCATTACAAATGCTTCTAGATAAAGCTGAAAGGTACAATATAAAACTACATACTACAAATGAACTAGACTAAAAGACAGACACTTGGAACTGGTTCTTCTAGCTGATTCAAGTAGCTTTAGGCTTGCACACTCAAATCTCACACGAACTGCTTGCAAAAATGCCTTGCTATTTTTCTTTCAATTCACGTTTAACTTCTGCTTTTGTACGTACATGTACAATAAGAACATCTTGCAATATATAGGGTTAGTAGATAAAGAATTAACTAGAGTTCTAAAGCTACTCTTCCTTGGTAGAAGAGTTTTAGTCAATCTCAACTCCTAAATCCCTCCTTATCTTGGATAATATTCTCTTTGAGTAAGGAGTCCTTCTCCTTATCATTTATGCAATATTTTCGATTAGGAGATATCTATTATGCCAGAATACGTTTATCTCCTGCATGTGCATCTCACATGCCTTGACTCTGCCTCTGTCTATGTCTACCAGTGATGGACCTGGTTCATTTCTGAGTTCCTTTGTCAATCTTCAAAACTATTCTTTTTGTTGGGCCAACAAATTCCCCCTTTTTGATGATGACAAATTTTGTGCTTCCATAAGTTTAGTCATGTTTCAACTTAGTCCAACATCAACACATATTAGAGTAGTTTGCACTTATCATAAAGAACTAGGTTCATTAGGTTATAAATATCATGGTTCAGAGTGTAAAGCACAACAATTTTTTTCCCTTTTGGCATCATGGAAAAGTTTCATAAAAGATGTGTGAATCCCAGACATTTAAAAATTATCCATGGACACTGGGGTAACTGCAAATGCATTCATAGATTAATTATCAATAATCAACTAAGAATACAAACTATCAAATAAACATAGACAGTCAATAAGAGCAAAAGCAGCAAACTTCATTGATAGAGAATATGATTCTTCCACAATCCACAAAAAGAAACAAAAACATTTAAAACATGAGCAACAAAAAGAAACATCCCGAATCTGGGTCACTAAAAGTTCTAGGCAGGGCTAGGAATTAAGGCTTGGAAGAACTGGGGGCTTAGTTTTTGTCTTGGAGAAGGTGCAGCATGTTTTGAAGAATTCCATCGTTCTTCTCCCTTTCCTTTGTGAGCTCAGTTCTGAGAGCATATCTCTCAGATTCTACCTCAGCCAAACGAGTCTTCATCCCTACTATCTCAGCATCCTTTGCCCCACTCTCCCGCACTAGGGCTCTGACCTTGTTGTTGACAAGTGTCTTTTTAGATGAACCAGGTTCATTGGGAATGGCATGGATCTCATAATCACAAGCAAGAAGAGTGGTAATTCCAAACTAGTCTTTGCTTGTGTCCATCTCCCACTTCCTCAGCGGCACCTTACAATAAGCAAGAACAGTAGTGAAAATGAAGTCATAAGGAATGGCATGGGTCTTAGAGTCGTTGATAACCCTATCTAGAAGCTGAATGATGAACCCAGGCCAATTGATCTGCCTCCCACTATCCAGACATTCCATCAAAACCAAGTCCACGAAGTTGGCAATATGCCTCATTTCCCGTCTAGGCAGCACGCACTTGTTGATGAATTCAAACAGCACCTTATGGGGTGGCTTCATTTCACTTTTATAAACGGACTTGGGCTCACTTTCTTCTTCTTATCACATAATTTCCTACTGATGGCTAGGGCAGTAGGAAGAGAGTCCAAACTTGGCCATTTCTTCCTTGTATAATCATCGTACCCTTCAGAACACCAAGTATTTCACCCAGCTCTTGTGCATCAAAGGAAATTTGAACCCCTTTCACCAGGCTGGTGACTTTTCCATCCTTTACCTCAGCATTGGCCATGAATTCAACAACTCTTGCCAGTCTTCCATCTAACTGAAGGACCATCCCTCCACCCTTGCACCTCTAGCTTTTCAAGCAGCAGGACCATCCCTTCTTCCTCCAAGTCCTTCAAAATTCTGCCCTTCAAGATAGTTCGTTTGCCAAACTTGGTCGGCTTGTCCTTTTCACTATCTGACTCATCCTCCTCTTCACCACTCCATTATTCTTCTTCAGTAATATTCACTTGCTTGGATTTCACTATAGACGTGGTCCTTTTAGCCAAGGTATAGGGTTCACCTGACTTAGATACAAATGTAGACTTATTTGAGGAAGTCTTGGCTTTCTTGGGCTTAGGGGTCTGAACCTCCACCTCAACTGTCACTTTTTCACCTTGATGGACCAGGTCCATCTCTTCCACATCAACAGCCTCAACGGGCTCTACCACTTTTTCTTTCCCTTTTTTCACTCTTTTATTCTTACTCTCATCTAAAGCTTTCTGCAACTCCTCCTCACTTTGCTTCAACTTGCTCCTTGTAGCTCTTCCTCTTGGGAGAGGAATTTCAGAAGTCTCAGAAGAAGCAGCCTTCCTTTTCTTGTTGGCTCTTGTTGTGCCTGTCACGACCCAAAATCCAACACAGGTCGTGATGGCGCCCAACACCGGAGTCAGGCAAGCCAATAGTTGTTTACTAGTGAGGTTATCCTTATTTGACATACCAACCACACACTTACCAAATTTTTGAACTTTGATCATTTAAATAAAAGCAGAAACATTAACCAATTTAAATAATACAGCCGAAATGATTGTGATCCAATATATATACAGTCCCAAAATAAGAGCCTACAATGTGCATGCCAGGAACTAGTGTCACAAGTCAATAGGCAATCTAGTAGAATATACAAAAGATGATACAAGTTGTACTGATGTCTGATAGGATGTAGACAAAAATAAACAAAAGATAACTCCATAGCACAGCTGAAAATCGCCCACAGGGAGGCAGCTCACCGTGGAGTCAGGTCCAGAATATATGTCAAGCTCCAGTCGGATAACCAGATGCTACAGCCTCAAAACCTGCACAATTAAGTACAGAAGCGTAGTATGAGTACATAAATGGATATGTACCCAGTGGGTATCCCCCCTAACCTCGAAGAAGTAGTGACGAGAGGTCGATGTGATACTTACTAGGGTCAGACAATGTGGAATGAGTACAGGCTAACCAGTAGTAGCAGTAATGAACAGTAATAAGGAAATAAGCATCAATTAACAATCACTAGTACCCTCGCGCCATCCTTTTTCCATGGCATACAAGCTATTTAACCTTCATTCTTTTCATGAAATAAATAGTTGCAATTACAGTTCTTCTCAAAAATTACCAAAGCATATAAAAGGCTATGAGCGTACGGTCATTACGACGTGAAAATTAAATGTGCACTGCCGAGGGTCGAACGGCCCGAACCATAGATGCATCTATCTGCCCTGCTCGCGAATCGAACATGCGACACGGTTAATATAATACCAAGACCACCCCCACTCGCGAATTGAACCTGCGACTCGGATTAATATAATGTTAGGGCTACCCCACTCGCGAATCATCCATGCGACTCGTGTTCCCATATAAATTCATGATTAGCAGGAGATTTTCAGATAATTTAGCAGGGAACATACTAACAGTGTGAGAATTTTAGAGATATCAACTTCATACATAACCTCTTAGGCCTTCACATGTGGGATTCGAGGACATTAGGCTACTTAATCCATATACAAGATCACAGATACAACACATAGAGCATGCTTGTGAGTCCTAAGCTATCCGACAAGGCATAATAGTAGCTGCGCACGGACTCTCGTCACTTTGTGCGTACACAGCCCTCGCAAATAAGGACAAAACCACCATTTATAATCACCTATGGGGACAATTCCCTCTTACAAGGTTAGAAAGGAGACTCACCTCGTGTCGAATTCACTTTTCGGACCAAGAACGCGCCCGAAACTCCAAACTCTACACCCGAGGACTCGAAACTAGCCAAAAGTTATACAAATTCATTAATTTATGCTCAAAGTATGGAAATTCTCCTACTCATTTAGTAAATTCACCATTCTTGAAGAAATTCTAAAATCCGACCTCGGGCCCGCATCCTCGGATTCCGATAATTCTCGAAGGAAACACTCACCCATAGCCTAAGGACCACTAATATACGATTTTCACTCGATTCCATAGCTAATTATTTTAATGAAGGGTAAATTCTCAAATAATTGAAGGCCCTAGATCACTACCCAATTCTTGATTTTCACTAATTTAGGTAATTAATTTAGCTTATAATCCATGCATGAAGCTAATATTAGAGTAGATTTTACTTACCTTAAATGACCAGGTCGTTTTCCCCTCAACAATGGTGGAAATCGCCCCAAGGAAGAAGAAGAAGATGAGAAAAATGTGTTAAGATCCGTGTACAAAAACACACTGTCTGGATAGTGTTTTCGCACCTGCGGCTCGAGGACCGCACCTGCGGTCTCCCACCTGCGAGCAAAGGCTCGCACCTGTGGAAATGGACTGGGGAGCCTGGGCCCGCACCTGCGGAGTGGAGACCGCACTTGCGGCTCCACTCCTGCGGAACTTTGTCCGCACCTACGTGAATTGGCCAGACCATTGGGGGTCGCACCTGCGAGGCTGGGACCGCAGGAGCGGTCCCGCACTTGCGCTAGTCCACCGCACCTGCGGTCACACCAGAACAAGTGCACCAACAGCTATTTTAGCTAGGTTTTTTTGGCCTCGTGTGGTGTCCGGGAGGCACCTAGGCCCACCCGAGCCCCCGTCCAAGTATACCAACAAGTCCTAATTCATAATACAGACTCGCTCGAGCCTTCGGAACACCCAAAACAACGCTAAAACTCAAAATCACACCTCAAAACCCCAAGAACCAAACTTAGGAACTTTATGTTTTCTAGACTTCGCTAACAACACTCCGAAGCGGCCTATACCACTCGGAATGACCCCAAATTGTGCAGGAAAGTCATAATTAACATAACGAAACTACTCCCGGTCTTGGAATTCCGTTCAGACCTCGATAACACAAAAACACGTCCCAAACCAAAATAGGAACTTAAGGAACTTCTTATTTCAATATTGGGCACCGAAATGCCCCCGGATCATCAGAATCCCATTCCGAACATACACCCAGGTCCAAAATCATCACACGAAGCTACCGGAATCGACGAAACTCGATTCCGAGGTCGTTTACCCAAATTGTTGACCGAAGTCAAACTTGGCCTTAAAGGCCAACCTTAAGGAACCAATTGTTCCTATAGCACTCTAAACACCTTCGTATCTCGGACCACTAGTTCCCGCAAGTCATAAATTATAATAAGCCGCTATGGGAAGTTTCATTTAGGGGAACGGGGTCCGATAACGCAAAACGATCGGCCGGATCGTTACATTCTCCACCTCTTAAACAAACGTTCGTCCTCGAACAGGTCTAGAATCATACCTGAAGTGTTGAATAAGTGTGGATATCTGCTCCGCATGTCCTCCTCGGACTCCCAGGTTGCCTCCTCAACTGGTTGGCCCTTCCACTGGACCTTTACGGCAGAAACTCTCTTGGACCTCAACTGGCGGTCCTGCCTATCAATAATAGAAACTGGCTCCTCCCCGTAGCCCAACCTCTCATCCAACTGAATAGTGCTGAAATCAACCACGTGAGAGAATTCGGCGTGGTACCTCCGGAGCATGGATACATGAAAAACTGGATGAACTCCAGATAAACTGGGAGGCATGGCCAGCTTATAAGCAACCTCCCCAACCCGCCTCAACACCTCGAATGGACCTATAAACCTCGGGCTCAGCTTGCCCTTCTTCCCAAACCTCATAATACCCTTCATAGGCGAGACTTTCAACAGGACCCTATCTCCCTCCATAAATGATACATCATGCGCCCTCTGATCCGCGTAACTCTTCTGTCTGGACTGTGCTATACGGAGCCTCTCCTGAATCAACTTCACTTTCTCCAAGGCATCCCTCACCAGGTCGATGCCATATAACTTAGCCTCGTCAGGCTCAAACCACCCGATAGGAGAACGGCATCGCCAACCATACAAAGCCTCAAATGGTGCTATCTCAATGCTGGACTGATAACTATTATTGTAAGAAAACTCGGCCAAAGGCAAGAACTGGTCCCACTGACCTCCAAAATCAATCACACATGCCCTGAGCATGTCCTCCAATATCTGAACTGTACGCTCCGATTGACCATCGGTCTGAGGGTGAAATGTTGTGCTGAGGTCTATCTGGGTGCCCATCTCACTGTGCAATTCTCTCCAAAAGTGTAAGGTAAACTGAGGACCTCGATCTGATATAATGGATACCGGCACACCATGCAACCGGACTATCTCCCGAATGTAGACCTGGGCCAAACTCTCTAAAGTATATGTAGTAGCTACAGGAATGAAATGCGCAATTTGGTCAATCTATCCACAATGACCCAAATCATTTCAACCTTCCGCAAAGTCCGAGGCAACCCAACCACGAAGTCCATAGTGATGCGCTCCCATTTTCACTCAGGAATGGGCATTTGCTGAAGTTGGCCTCCTAGCCTCTAGTACTCATACTTAACCTGCTGGCAATTAAGACACCTAGTCACATACTCCACAATGTTCTTCTTCATCTGCCTCCACCAGAAATGCTGCTTCATTCACGATACATCTTCGTAGCACCAGGATGAATAGAATATCGAGAACTGTGTGCCTCCTCTAAAATCCTCTCCCTCAGGCCATCAATATTAGGAACACATAAGCGGCCTTGAAGTCTCAGAACACCATCCTCGCCAATAGTAAACCCCTTGGACCTACCCTGAACCACTGTCTCCCGAAGCTCTGCTAAGCACGGATCATAGAACTGTCGGGCCTTAATCTCTCCCAATAACGAAGACTGAGCAACCACATGTGCTAAAACTCGATGAGGCTCTGAAAGGTCTAACCTCACTAGGCGATTGGCCAAGATCTGAATGTCCAAGGCTAGAGGTCTCTCCTCTGCTGCAATATAAGCCAAGCTACCCATACTCTCAGTCTTCCTGCTCAAAGCATCTGCTACCACATTTGCCTTGCCTGGGTGATAAATAATGGTGATATCATAATCCTTCAATAACTCAAGCCATCTGTGCTGTCTCAAATTAAGATCCTTCTACTTGAACAAGTGCTGCAAGCTATGGTGGTCTGTATAAACCTCATAGGACACTCCATACAAGTAGTGCCTCCAAATCTTAAGAGCATGAAAAATCGCCGCCAACTCCAAATCGTGCACAGGGTAATTCTTCTCATGAACCTTCAGCTGGCGTGAAGCATAAGCAATAACTCTCCCCTACTGCATCAATACACACCCCAAGCCAATGCGCGAGGCATCGCAATATACTGTATACATCCCAGAACCGGAAGTCAATACCAGAACTGGTGCTGAGGTTAATGCTGACTTGAGCTTCTGAAAGCTCACCTCACACTCGTCAGACCATCTGAACGGGGCATTCTTCTGAGTCAATCAAGTCAATGGAGATTCAATAGAAGAGAACCCCTCCAGAAATCGACGATAATAGCCTGCTAGGCCCAAAAAGCTCCTGATCTCTGTAGCTGAAGTAGGACACGACCAACTTTGAACTGCCTCGATCTTCTGAGGATCAACCTTGATTCCCTCTCCAGATACCACATGCCCCAAAATGCCACAGAATCCAACCAAAACTCACACGTGGAGAACTTAGCATATAGCTTCTGTCCTCGTAAAGTTTGGAGCACAACTCTCAAATGCTGCTCGTGCTCCCCCAGGCTACGTGAGTAAATCAAAATGTCATCAATAAAGACAATGACAAAGGAATCAATATACGGCCTGAACACCCTATTCATCAAGTCCATGAATATTGTTGGGGCATTAGTCAAGCCAAAAGACATCACCAGGAACTCATAATGGCCATATCTCGTACGAAAAGCAGTCTTCGGAACATCTGAAGCCCGAATCCTAAACTGATGATACCCTGATCGCAAATCAATCTTAGAAAACACACGAGCACCCTGCAACTGGTCAAACAAATCATCGATGCGCGGCAAGGGATACTTGTTCTTAATGGTAACCTTGTTCAACTGGCGGTAATCAATACACATCCGCATAGACCCATCTTTTTTCTTCACAAATAAAATTGGAGCACCCCACGGCCATACACTCGGTCTGATGAACCCCTTAGCTAACAACTCCTCAAGATTCTCCTTCAACTCCTTCAACTCTTTCGGAGCCATACGGTACAGAGGAATGGATATAGGCTGGGTGTCTGGAGCTAAATCAATGCAGAAATCAATATCACGATCCGGAGGCATGCCCGGAAGGTCCGAAGGAAATACATCAGCAAGCTCTCGAACAACTGGCACGGAATCAATCGTTGGAGACTCGGCGGTGGTGTCCGCACATAAGCAAAATAGTCCAGACAACCCTTCTCGACCATATGTCGAGCCTTCAAGAATGAAATAACCCGGCTGGCTGCACTAACTGAGGAACCTCTGCCTAGGAGACTCTGGCATGGCTAAAGTAATTGTCTTAGCATGGCAATCTAGCACGGCATTATGAGGAGATAGCCAATCCATGCCTAAAATAAACTCGAAATCAACCATGTCGATCAATAAGAGATCCGCTCGAGTCTCGAATCCATAGAATGTGACCATACAGGACCGGTAAACCCGGTCTACTACAACAGAATTGCCCACAAGAGTGGACACACATATAGGAGAACCCAAGGACTCACGAGGGACATCCAGGAAATGAGCAAATAAGACCTAAACATAGGAATAAGTGGATCCTGGATCAAGTAACATTGATGCCTCTCTACCACATACTGTAATAATACCTGTGATCATGGAGTCTGAGGCCACTGCATCTGATCTGGCCAGAAAAGCATAGAATCTAGCTAGAGCACCGGAAGACTGAGCCCCGCCAGAATGAACAGGAGCTAGCTGACCTCCCCCTGACTGGCCTCCACCTCTAGGACCTGCCGACCTGTCCCCACCTCTAGGTGGCCGAGTTGCTGGTGCTGGACTCATAGGTTGGTAACCCTGCTGTACTGCCTTGCCCTGAAACCTGGGACAAGTCCTCCTGATATGGCCGAGATCCCCGCACTCGTAACATCTCACTGGAGGTACGGCCTACTGCCTTGAAGTAGAACCCTGGATAACTGGGGGACGGTGAAAACCCTCTGGCATAGCACTGAAGTAAGGCATCACTGGAGCACCACGAGGAGGTGGTTGCGGTGGTGCTGAATATGGGGGCCTGCTGGGCTGACCCCTACCAATCTGACCTCTGCCCCTAGCTGGGGCACCTCTGAAATCCCCCGAATATCTGGCTCTCTTATCCGGTTGTACCTGCTCCCTAACCCTCGACCGATAACCCTCGACCCTACAATCAATCTCCACTACTAGCTAATAAGGAGTCCCCATCTCCACCTCCCGGGCCATGCTGGTCCTAATGCCTGGATGCAACCCGGCTAAAAATCTCCGCACTCTCTCAGCATCGATATGTAGTATCATGAGTGCATGGCGAGACAACTCTGAAAGTCTAGCCTCATAGTATGCCACTGGCAGCTGCCTCTGCCTCTGCTCCAGCTGCTCAAACTGATATCGTAGTTCTTCCCTCTCAGAGGGTGGAATATATATGTCTAGAAACATCTGAGTGAACTGCTCCCAAGTGATAGGAGGAGAACCAGTTGGCCTGCTGAGAATATAGGACTGCCACCATCTGCGAGCTCTGCCCTCTAACTGGAAAGTAGTGAAGTCCACTCCATGGGACTCCAGTATCCTCATGTTGTGCAGTCGTTCCCTGCACCTGTCAATGAAATCCTGGGCATCCTCGCCTCGCTCACCCCCGAAGACCAGAGGATGCAATCGGGTCCATCTGTCCAATAACTCCTGCGGATCGTCGTCCTCAGCTGGTTTGGCTCAGGTGCTGCTGCTACAAGATGAACCCCACCCACGGGCAGTGTACTTGGGATATGATGAAGTGCGCCTGTCTGGCCTGCAGCCTTGGCAGTAGGGGTCTGGGCTCCCCCTCCTGCCTGAGATGTGGCAGGATCCGCTAGAAATAAACCAGCCTGGGACATAGTATCCATAAATCTCAACATACGGCCCATGACCTCCTGGAAGCCTGGCGCCGTCATGAAGTCCACTGGAGCAGGACCCGCTGGGGGCACCTCCCCCTGCTCCTCTATAGTAAGATTCGCTGGTGGTGCAACTGGAATAGCTCTAGGACACCCCCGTCCCCTACCTCAGGCCGGTGCCCTCCCTCGGCCTCTACCAGATGTACGCATCCTCACCATCTGTGAGAGAATAGAAGAATGAGATTTAGTATACCATCAATTGCACAATATATCATGAATAAAGAGAGGTTTCCTAACACCCTATAGCCTCCCAAAGATAAATAAAGACGTCTCTGTATCGATCCGCGAGACTCTATTAGGTTTGCCCGTGACTTGTGAGACCTACGTGAACTTAGTGCTCTGATACCATGTTGTCACGGCCCAAATCCAACACAGGTCGTGATGGCACCCAACACCGGAGTCAGGCAAGCCAACAGTTGTTTACTAGTGAGGTTATCCCTATTTGACATACCAACCCCACACTTACTAAATTTTTAAACTTTGATCATTTAAATAAAAGCGGAAAGATTAACCAATTTAAATAATACAGCCGAAATGATCGTGATCCAATATATATACAGTCCCAAAATAAGAGCCTACAATGTGCATGCCAGGAACTAGTGTCACAAGTCAATAGGCAATCTAGTAGAATATACAAAAGATGATACAAGTTGTACTGTTGTCTGATTGTATGTAGACAGAAATAAACAAAAGATAACTCCATAGCACAGCTGAGAATCACCCACAGGGAGGCATCTCATCGTGGAGTCAGGTCCAGAATATATGTCAAGCTCCGGTCGGATAACCTGATGCTCCAGCCTCAAAACCAGTACAATTAAGTACAGAAGCATAGTATGAGTACATAAACGGATATGTACCCACTGAGTATCCCGCCTAACCTCGAAAAAGTAGTGACGAGAGGTCGACATGATACTTACTAGGGTCAGACAATGTGGAATGAGTACAGGCTAACCAGTAGTAGCAGTAATGAATAGTAATAAGGAAATGAGCATCAAATAACAATCACTAGTACCCTCGTGCCATCCTTTTTCCATGGCATACAAGCTATTTAACCTTCATTCTTTTCACGAAATCAATAGTTGCAATTACAGGGATTCTCACAAATTACCAAAGCATATAACAGGCTATGAGCGTACGTTCATTACGACGTGAAAAGTAAATGTGCATTGCCGAGGGTTGAACGGCCCGAACCATAGATGCATCTATCTGCCCCGCTCGCGAATTGAACATGCGACACAGGTAATATAATACCAAGACCACCCCCGCTCACAAATCGAACATGCGACTCGGGTTAATATAATGTTAGCGCTACCCCGCTCGTGAATCATCCATGTGACTCGGGTTCCCATATAAATTCATGATTAGCAGGAGATTTCCAGATAATTTAGCGGGGAACATACTAATAGTGTGAGAATTTTAGAGATATCAACTTCAAACATAACCCCTTACGCCTTCACATGTAGGATTCGAGGACATTAGGCTACTTAATCCTATACAAGATCACAGATACAACACATAGAGCATGCTTGTGAGTCCTAAACTACCCGACAAAGCATAATAGTAGCTGTGCACAGACTCTCGTCACTTAGTGCGTATACAGCCCCCGCAAATAAGGAAGAAACCACCATTTATAATCACATATGGGGACAATTCCCTCTTACAAGGTTAAAAAGGAGACTCACCTCGTGTCGAATTCACTCCCCAGACTAAGAACGCGCCCGAAACTCTCAAATCTACACTCAAGGACTCGAAACTAGCCAAAAGTTATACAAATTCATTAATTTATGCTCAAAGTATGGAAATTCTCCTACTCATTTAGTAAATTCACCATTCTTGAAGAAATTCTAAAATTTGACCCCGGGCCCGCATGCTCGGATTCCAATAATTCTCGAAAGAAACACTCACTCATAGCCTAAGGACCACTAATATACGATTTTCCTTCGATTTCATAGCTAATGACGGGTAAATTCTCAAATTATCGAAGTCCCTAGGTCACTACCCAATTCTTTATTTTTCACTAATTTAGGTAGTTAATTAGCTTATAATTCATGCATGAAGCTAATATTAGAGTAGATTTTACTCGTGTATATGATGAGAAGATGATGAGAAAAATGTGTTAAAACCCGTGTATAAAAACACACTGTCTGGACAGTGTTTTCGCACCTGCGGCTCGAGGACCGCACCTGCGGTCTCTCACCTTCGAGCAAAGGCTCACACCTGCGGAGATGGACTAGGGAGCCTGGGCCCGCACTTGCGGCTCCGCTCCTGCGGAACTTTGTCTGCACTTGCGTGAATTGGCCAGACCACTGGGGGTCGCACCTGCCAGTCTGGGACCGCAGGAGCGGTCCCGCACCTGCGACTAGTCCACCGCACCTGCAGTCACACTAGAATAGGTGCACCAGCAGCTGTTTCAGCTGGGTTTTTTGCCTTGTGTGGTGTCCGGGAGGCACCTAGGCCCACCCGAGCCCCCCTCCAAATATACCAACAAGTCCCAAGTCATAATACGGACTCGCTCGAGCCTTCAGAACACCCAAAACAACGCTAAAATTCAAAATCACACCTCAAAACCCCAAGAACCAAACTTAGGAACTTTAAGTTTTCTAGACTTCGCTAACAACGCGCTGAACCGGCCTATACCACTCGGAATGACACCAAATTTTGCAGGAAAGTCATAATTAACATAACAGAACTATTCCCGGACTTGGAATTCCGTTCGGACCTCGATAACATAAAACACATCCCAAACTAAAATAGGAACTTAAGGGACTTCTTATTTCAATATTGGGCGCCGAAATTCTCCCGGTTCATTAGAAACCCATTCCGAATATACGCCCAGGTCCAAAATCATCATACGAAGCTACCGGAATCGACGAAACTCGATTCTGAGGTCGTTTACCCAAATTGTTGACCGAAGCCAAACTTGGCCTTAACGGCCAACCTTAAGGAACCAATTGTTCCTATAGCACTCTAAACACCTCCGAATCCCGGACCACCAGTCACCGCAAGTCATAAATCATAATAAGCGGCTATGGGAAGTTTCATTTAGGGGAACGGGGTCTGATAATGCAAAACAACCGGCCAGGTCGTTACAGTGCCAAGGGTCGTTGATTTAGGATTTCTTTTCTTCTTGGGTTTGTAACTGTCACCTGTCTTTTTCAAAAAATCAGCATGTGTTTCCTCAACAGATGAACCAGGTTCATCTGCTTTCTTTCCAAGATTTACCAACCCTTCAACGGCTTTTCCAGATCCACTTCCCTCTATTTTCTTGCTAGTTTCTTCCACCTTCTATGACTCAGCTCCACATATAGCCATTCTAATAGTTTCAGAGGTGGGTGAAGAATCAACCACTCCTTTCCCTTTTCCCCTCTCATCACTTTGTACTCCCTCACTCTCTTTTTCTTTATCTATTTTATTTTTACCTCCTCTTCTTCTTGACTCAGGCGTTTCCACATCCACCATAGACCCAACTAATATGAACCTATTTTCTATATTGTCAACCACATCGGAGATGACCCCAGAAGAAGGGTGTGGTACTGACGTTACTTGCTCAGAATCGGAAGACACAGTTTCTTCCCCCTCAGTCGCCGACTTGAAAGAGTCATCAGAATTTTGGGATTCTTGGAGTTGGCTTTCTTGAAGCTGGGCATTTACTTTCCTTGAAAGTTCATCTCCAGCCACAATATTTTGAGTAAGCATTTTTACTCGCCTTCTCCTAGGTTGAGGGGTAGTGGAAGAAGAGGAACATGGAGGGAGTGTACCGGGATTATCACCGGGGTTAGTCATTATTGAGTATGGTTCTATAAGGGAGGGTATGTCTTGATTGACTTTTGAAGGCAAAGAAGAGAGAAAATTTCGACGGTTATCAGAAATTATGAGGGAGTGGTAGGGATAATGATGAGGAATTTAAAGGGAGAGGGTAATTAATGCATAACGGCAGCTTTTAGCAGTCAAGTAGAAGTCTAATCAACCTGAAATTACAGTTTGATAGACGGTTAAGGCCTCCCTAGAATCTAGGTATTTTAATTTGGTGAGGATTCTTGTGAAACGGAACTAGTTCAATCTTATTTGGATAGGATTTGGAGATTTTGGACTTGGTTAAATCTCTGCTCATGATTTAATATTAGTATTTCAAATTTTGCAGAGTGTAGAAAACATACCTCATTATTTAGATGAACCAGCACTGATGAACCAAGTTTTTCACTGAGAATCCTCTTGATCATGTCTCAATTTGTCAAAATAAAAAAAATATTATTAGAGACCAATGAGTCATATTAACACATGGCACAGGAGTATACTATTTACAGTATGAGACTGAGAAAATATTAATCTAATTATTTACACAAGTTCCATATTTTCTAACCAAAAAAATTTTTTATTCATTTCATTTTTTTTTTACATTCTGAACTGGTCCATTAGGTGATCTTAATCATCCCTAATTCTAACTTGTTCCTCTCAAAATGCTCTCTACTTAGAGCTTTTGTAAAGATGTCTGATATTTTCTTATCAGTAGCACAAAATTCCACAGTGATCAGTCTCTTTTCATAATTATCCCTTAAAAAGTGATGTCTAAAATCTATGTGCTTAGTTCTCTTGTGATGAACGGGGTTCTTAGTCATACTAATTGCACTAGTGTTATCACAAAAAATAGGGATACAACCAACATCAATTCCAAAGTCCATCAATTATTGTTTAATCCATAGTAATTGAGCACAACATGAGGCAACAGCAACATACTCAGCTTCGGCAGTAGATAAGGCCACATAATTTTGCTTTTCGGTGGCCCAAGACACAAGGCATGATCCAAGAAAGTGTGCATACCTGAGGTGCTCTTTCTATCCACAAGAAAACCTGCATAATTAGCATCACCATATCCCACAAGATTGAAATTACTACCTTTTGGATACCAAAGACAAAGGTTAGTGGTGCCTTTTAGGTATCTCAAAATTCTTTTGACAGCTGTCAAGTGAGACTCCTTTGGATTTGCCTGAAATCTGGCACAAAGGCCTACACTGAAAACAATGTCAGGTCTACTAGTAGTAAGATACAACAATGAGCCAATCATTCCCCTATACAACTTCTGATCAACAGATGAACCAGTATCATCTATATCCAACTTTGTAGCTGTTGCAATAGGAGTATCGATTTCTTTGGAATCTTCCATTTTAAACCTTTTGAGCAACTCTTTTACATACTTTTGCTGATTGATCATAGTTCCATTTGAATTTTATTTAATTTGTAAGCCAAAAAAGAAATTAAGCTCACACATCATGTTCATTTCAAATTCACTCCCCATTAGTTTAGCAAATTCCTTACTTAGTTTATCAATAGTTTCTCCAAAGATTATATCAGCAACATATATCTGAACTACCAAGAGATATTTACCCTTTTATTTTAAGAACAAAGTATTGTCAATTTTACCTCTCTTGTAGTCATGATCAAGCAGAAATTTAGATAACCTTTCATACCATGCTCTTGGATCCTGCTTGAGTCCATACAGTGCTTTATCGAGTTTATACACATGATCAGGATTTTCCTTGCTTTCAATCCCTGGAGGTTGCTTGACAAACACTTCTTCCTTTAGGTAGCCATTGAGGAAGGCACTCTTGACATCCATCTGGTGAAGAGTGAATTCCATGTAAGCAGCAAAGGCTATGAGCAATCTTATGGCCTCCAGTCTTGCAACTGGAGCAAAAGTTTCATCATAGTCTATGCCTTCCTCCTGACTATATCCTTGAACCACCAATATTGCCTTGTTCCTTATAACTGTTCCATCTTCATCAAGTTTGTTTCTGAAGACCCACTTAGTGCTAATCACTAATCTATCCAAGGGTCTTGGTACCAGATGCCAAACTTTACTACTTTCAAACTGGTTGAGTTCATCTTGCGTTGCATTTACTCGGTCTGTATCTTACAAAGCCTCAGCGACATTTTTAGGTTCAATAAGAGATAAGAAAGCATCAAAAGCACAAAGATTTTTTAATGAAGATCTAGTTTTGATTCTAGAGTTTGGATCAGTAATAATGTTCTCAATTGGATGAGAACTTTGATTTCTGTAAGGTTTCACAACCAACTGGTTACCCCTTGATGTTCCTTCAACATTTTGTTATTGTGTAACAGGTTCAGGGATAGGTTCCATTGAGATTTGAGGATCATTTCCTCTTTGTTCTATTCCCCCTGTCATGTTGCCCGGGGTGGATAAACATGTTCCATCACTTATTCCTTTCTCCAGTGCTGCTTCAGTCTGGGTATGGTTTCACTTAAGTTTCTTACCAGCCCAATTGCTTCATCATCATGTTCCTGTCTCTCAGAAAGAATATTAGTTTCATCAAAAAGAACATGAACACTTTCTTCAACACACAGAGTTCTTTTGTTATAGGCTTTACTATGTGAAGAATATCCCAAGAATACTCCCTCATTACTTCTGGAGTCAAACTTACCTAGGGAGTATTTACCATTGTTGTGCACAAAGCACTTGCATCCAAATGCCCTAAGATGGGATATTTGGTTTTCTCCCCTTAAGTAACTCATAGGGAGTCTTCTCTACAAGAGGTCTTGTCATGCACCTATCTATGATATAGCATGCAGTATTTACATCTTCTGCCCAGAAGCTATGGGGAAGTTTACTAGAAAGAAACATAGTCCTAGCCATATATTCAAGTGTCTTATTCTTTATTTTAACTAATCCATTTTGTTGTGGAGTTATAGGAGCAGAAAAATTATGATCTATGTCATGTTCATCACAAAATTCAGCAAATTTAGCATTTTCAAATTCAGTGTCATGATTAGACCTAATTGTTGCAAGTTGATTACCTAGTTGTTTCTGAGTTTTTCTAACAAAAGAAGTGAACATGTGAAATGCTTCATCTTTATATGTTAAAAACAATGTACATGTAAATCTAGAATAATCATCAACAAGCACCATCACATATCTTTTACCACCTCTTCTTAATGTTCATATTGGACCACAGAGATCTATATGAACTAGTTCCATCGTTCTGGTGGTACTTACCACTTTCTTGCATTTAAAAGAGGATCTTACCTACTTCCTTCTTGCACAAGCCTCACAAACTTTGTCTTCCTTGAACTTAATGTTAGGCAGTCGTATCACTAAGTCCTTAGAGACTAATTTGTTGAGCTGACTCAAACTTGCATGTCCAAGTCTCTTATGCCAAAGGAGGGGATCACTCTCCATCACACTTAAGCAAGTTAGTTCATTTTCTTAAAGTGTGGACGGATCTACAATGTATATATTTTTCACTCTTTTTCCCTGCAAGGCAATCTTGTCAGTGATAAGATTAATCACAAAACATTCAGTAGAGGTGAATGCTACCAAGTTACCTCTATCACACAGTTGTGATACACTTATTGGACTGTATTTCAGGCCATCTATCAAGTAGACATTCTTAATGGAATGTGAGTCATTCTTACCTACCTTACCAACCCTAATAATTTCACCTTTCTTTCCATTTACAAAGGATATATTTCCTCCTTTGAGGTCCTCAAGTGAAAGGAACTGGTCCTTGCTTCCTGTCATGTGCTTTGAGCAGCCACTTTACATGTACCATATTTGGCTACTCCCCTTCACTTGAACCTGCAAAAGGAAATTAGGGCTTAGTATTAGGAACCCAAACTAGTTTGGGTCCCTTTCTATAGGCAAAAGGATGAATTAAATTCTTTTTAGCCCAACTTGGTAGCCAATTCTTCCCTTGAACAAAGTTTTTGTTCTTTTGACTAGCCCTTTCCTTTTCACTACATTCACTTTTATAGTGAACAGTTTTACCATAGTGAGTGCAAATCTTGTTCTCAGGAAGAGTGAGGTACTTTCTTTTAGGATCCCACTTAGGTAGCTTATTCCCAAAGCCAAGTCCTGTTCTATTACTACTGTGATGTTCCTGTAGCCATGACAAAGCATCAGAGGACCTGTTCCATTTACTAGTTATGTCTAGTTCATGCTTGACCTGGCTTAGATCCTCCTTCAACACTCGTACTTGCTCATCCTTCTTATACAACTCATCTTTCATTTTACCTACATTTTCTTCTAGAGTGAGTTGTGTGCAATCAGCTGTCTTTTTACTTGTTCCTAATTTCAGTTTTAGATTTTCAGATTTTAGCTCTAGGACATTTGCTTAAAATGCATGAACCTGGTTCTTCAGAGCAGCATTTAACTTATAGTCTCACTAACTCTAAGTTCCAGGTTCTTACACTTTTCTTTTAACATCACACATTCCTTAGAAAGTTGTTCTTTTGCATTGTTTATATCTTCAGATTCATCAATGAAGTCTAGCAGTAATTCAGAGAGTTTTTCTTTAGACAAAAACTTAATCTTGTCTCTGAGACAAATTATACTTAACTCAGATTCCTCATGAGATTCTTCATCGGATTATCCAATTGCAATATGTGCTTGTTTCATCTCCATCTTCATCATCTGCGTCCTCATCTGAGCTTTCTCCCCAAGCAGCAACCATAGCCTTTGTTGACCCTTTATTCTTCTTGGGATGAACCTATTCCTTCTTCCTGTTCCTTTGTTCATATTTTTCCTTCCTCCATTCAATTTTCCCCTAAGGGCAGTTCTTGATGTGATGATCAGTCTCCCCATACTTGTAGCAGCCCTCATTGGTTGATTTTTCAGGAACCCTTAATTTGTTGCAATTTCCTCCTCTTGAAGAACATTTTCCTCTCATTAGGTACTTCTTGAAGTCCTTAGTGATCATAGGCATCTCATCTTCCTCTAGATCAGCACCTTCAGTGATTCTGAGTGTCAGAATCCTTTCCTTCTTTGGCACATCTATCTTCATTGTTTGCCTTCTAAGTTCATAAGCAGTAAGAGTTCCAATCAGCTCATCCAACTTAAGAGTTGCGATGTTCTTTGACTCCTAAATTGCAGTGATTTTTCTTTCCCAAGAGACTGGCAAAACCTTTGTCAGAATCTTCTCACCTTTGTCTTCTTCAAGAAGAATCCTTCCAAGAGATTTAAGTTCATTTGTCAGTGTGGTGAACCTTGTATACATATCTTGGATGTTTTCCCCTTCCTTCATTGTGAAATTCTCATATTCAGAATACAGTAGAGTTCCTCTGGACCTCTTCACTTGAGGTGTTCCTTCGTGAGCCACTTGCAAAGTGTCCCAAAATTTCCTACAGTAGTACAGCTTTGGATTCTGCTGTATTCAACTGGACCAAGTCCACACACAAGCCATTTCTTGGCCTTAGCATTCTTCTCCCATTTTCTTAAGTCTTCAACAATGCAGTCAGCTCTTGTTTTTGTCACATCTACTCCTTCAGCATTCTTCTTCACGGTGGCTAGAGGACCATCAGTGACAATGTCCCATAGCTCATAATCTTCTCCAATGATGTGGTCTCTCATTCTGTTCTTACACTAGGAGTAGTACTGGCCATTGAAGAGTGGTGGTCTAGCAGTTGATTGTCCTTCCCAGTTTTCGGGTGGTGCACTCATCTTTATCTTCTCCTAAGGTGCTAGCCTCTTCAAGGATAACCTGCTCTGATACCAATTGATGTTTTATACTTCAATACCACACAAGAGAGGGAGTGATTTGTGTGGTGTCCAATTTTTCACGTGCACAGATTATAAAAGGACTCAGTTCTTCTATGTGTTCCTAATACTACTGTTGCGGAATAATAAGTACAAAAATTAAAAATCACAAGGATTTTACGTAGAGAACACCTGGCTCAAAAGGTGAAAAAGCCACAGCCTACTTCCTAGTAGGATTTTCCCAAAACTCTTTGCTAAATCAGTGAGCCAAAAATTGCATTTACAAAAACTCTTTTATAAACCTAAGACTAACTCTAATCCCTTGTGGAAAACATCCTCTAACTGTTTGCGACAACTTCAAGTTAACTCTAACTTGAATACACAAAGAACCTATTAAAATGCTTCTAGATAAAGCTAAAAGGTACAATATAAAACCACCTAGTACAAATGAACTAGACTAAACGACAGACACTTGGAACTGGTTCTTCTAGCTGATTCAAGTAGATTCAGGTTTGCACACTCAAATCTGACACGAACTGCTTGCGAAATTGCCTTGCTATTTTGCTCTCAATTCACGTTTAACTTCTACTTTTGTGCGAACCTGTACAATAAGAACATCCTGCAATATATAGGGTTAGTAGATAAAGAATTAACTAGAGTTCTAATGCTACTCTTCCTTAGTGGAAGAGTTCTAGTCAATCTCAACTTCTAAATCCCTCCTTATCTTGGATAATATTCTGAGGAGTCCTTCTCCTTATCATTTATGCAATCTTTTCGATCAGGAGATATCTATTATGCCAGAATATGTTTATCTCCTATATGTGCATCTCACGTACCTTGACTCTGCCTATGTCTATGTCCACCAGTGATGGACTTGGTTCATTTCTGAGTTCCTTTGTCAATCTTCAAAACTATTCTTTTTCTTGGGCCAACACAATCCATAAAGCTTCGATCTTTGAATAAATTCACAAAAGTCAAAAAAATCCAACCCACGCCCACGTGCCCGAATCCGAAACCAATATAAAAATTCGATGACCCATAACCTGTCGAGTCCAAATATGTAACTAGTTTTCAAAATCGAGTTTAAGTCGATACAATTTCCCAAAATACACTCTCTCGAGTGTAAGCAAAACTCCAAATTTCCTTTTAAAAATCCAAGTTTTAGGTGTAGAAATCAATGGGTAATCAAGATAAAAAGCCAAATCCAACTGAAAATTGCTTACCTTCAATGTAATAGTAATATTGTGCTTCAAAATCTCCACTTCTCGAAGTCTAGGTCTCTAAATATGAAATAATAGGCAAAGTCCCAAAAATAGCAAATTAAACAGATTTCCCCAGTTGTACACTACCGAACACGACCTTAGGCCCGCGTTCGCAAGGAACAAAACCACCCAGCCCCTTAAGCCTTCATCACGAACGCGACATGTACCACGCGAACGCGAAGACCAACTGGCCTCTTAACTGTGCTAACACGAGAGACCAAGCGTGAATACAAAAGCAGTGTTTTAAAAGGCGTGGGCGTAAGGCGAGGCGTTTTACATATGCCTCAGCGAGGCGTAAGGCCCGACGCACGGGGCGTAAGGCCCGAGGCACGGGGCGTAAGCCCCGTAGGTATTTAATTTTTAATATTTTATAAAATAATATAATGACAGTAAATATTTATAAACAGGTAAAATTGTATAAAACTTGAAGAAAACTATAAATATGTGATATTTATACAAGCAATATTTTAAAAGGCGGGAGTGTGAGGCGGGGCGTTTAACTTGATATGAGGTGAGGCGTAATCCTAGAGGCGGGGGGTCATAAGCCCCATGGATCTCTAAAAAATTAATTTATAAATTAATAAATAACATAATAACACAAAATAAAATATAAAATATAAATTAAAAGTTAAAAATTAAAATAAAATTAAAGGAACTCATAGAAAAAAATATCTAGCATGATTCTTAAGTATAACTAATGCATACAAATCACGTATAACGTCTTTAACTTTCAAATAATTAAAAATTATAATTTCTTTAAAAAATGATCAAACTTCACATTTTACCTTCCTAAAAATAAATAATTAATAAAATCTTATTAGTACGACTATTTAAATATTACTCCTTCATGAATAAATACAAGTAGGGACAAATGAACTAAGACACGTCCAATAATAAGTGAAGATATAAATTCGCAATACTATGTCTCATTATTAGAGTTATGCTCAATCTTCATATTTCCATCGATGAATAGAACTTTTATCGTTAATTCGTTAAAGAACTTTGAAGGTCAATGATATTAGTTAAGAAATTCAACACGTGATTTGGTTTGAACTGTTAGGCAAGCCTCGAGCATTGGGCGTTAGGCGTGTTTAGGGCGCACGGTCGGGCGCTTGGGGCGTAAGCCTCACAGAACTAAGCCCCATACATGAGCCCCGGGGCGTTTTGCAAGTTCCCCGCCTAGGGGCGAGCCCCGGGCGAGTCCAAAAAATGCCTTTTAAAACACTGCAGAAAAGGCTCCTGACCAGCCTTCTCCAACAGTTTGCGAATGCAAAGTTACCTCTGCGAACGCGATGAAGCATCCCAGAACACTCTACCCGAACACAACACATTGATCACGAACGCACAGAATAGCACCAGAAATCAGCAATGCAACACAATCAAAATGGTCTGAAATCACCCTGAATCACGCCCGAGCCCCATGGGACCCCATCCAATCATGCCACAAGTCTAAATACATTATTCAAACTTATCCAAAGTCTCGAAGCAACACAAATAACATCTAAACCAATAATTGAAGTCGATATCGTTCTCTTAACTTCAAGAACTTGCAACCAAACGTACGATTCATGCCTAACCAATCAGGATTCCAACCAAACTTTGCACACAAGTCCTAAATAATAAAATGAACATATTCCAACTTATGGAAAACAATTCGGACCCTCTACCATCAAAGTCAATTCTCGATCAATTTTGTGTACGCTCTAATCTTCAAATTGTCAACTTTCGCCAAATCGAGCCAAAACCTTCTAGGAACATCTAAATTCAAATGCAAACATACGCCCAAGTCCAAAATCATCACATGTACGTATTGAAAGCATCAAATCCTGCTTCTGAACTACGGCATCCCATCGATCCCCGAATCGACTCTGCTAGTTGGCTTTGTTGCTACCAATGCATAGCAGGTCGTTTACTCAAAAGTCAAACATTGGTCAACTCTTCCAACTTAAAGCTTCCGAACTGAAAAATACTCTTCCAAATTAGCTCTGAACTTCTCAAAAGTCAAACCATACTCCCGAGTCATAGTGCATAATGTCAATGTTGGATTATGGTTCATGGGTCGCTCCATGTGGGCTGGCCCGACCCGGTTAGGAGAGATAAGGGAGAGAAGTTAAGGGAAGCCACTAAACCACAAACACCCACTAAACTGAACGTGCAAAAAGGGGTGAGTGGTGGGTTATCTTCCTTAACGGCTATTACTCTGCCTATTTATGTGAAGGAGAAAATACATAACTAAGTACGGTAAGAATTTTCTCTTCTCTGACTCTCTTCTTCTCCAACAAAAAAATACACACAAGTAAGGGCATTTAATTGGTGAAAGATTAACTTTGTTTCCTAGTAATTCAAAGTTCGATTTGGAGAAATTGTTTCGATGGTGAGTTCAATAATTCTTTCGCTGTGTTGTTTAATGCTATTCTCTCCCCGATATTATAAATATAACATTGGCATCGGAGCCTGGTAATTTACTCCTAATTATTGCCACCGTATAGATACTTCATAGCCCTCATTGCTTGAATAAGGCGCTGTACTTTTTGTGCGCCGTAAAAAAAATTTTGTTGTGCGCTGTAGAAGTTCAATCAATGTCTTGTCTCATTAAAACAAGAACAACTTTTAAGAAAGAGAAATACACTTTTGTAAAAGCTTGAACATGTTTCAACCAAGATAGAGACAACTTAGAAAGGAAAAGAATTTTCTTTACAGTGGCTCTTTGATATTATTGGCTCTACATCAACGACAAGTAAAAAAAAACCAATATAATTGTCTTCTGAATGCTTATCCTTGAAAATATCAGTGTAATAATTTCCTCGATTGCCGTACCATATAAAAGACATGGATGTTTTGTTCAAGACAATAACTCTTGAATATTGTATTTAATGATACTGTTAGTCTCTTTCTTAGAATTTTCCCACTTAATCAATAATGTTTCTCCTTTTATAATGCATGTGTGGAAGTCAAAATAAGTGACAGAGATTTTGTTTGTTTACAACAAATAATTATGGTTTGTTAGAGATCTTCTGTACTTAATGAAATATTGTGTGGCTTCAATATTTTAGTGAGTCACTTCTGGAAGACTTGCACACATATTCTAAGAAAGAAGCATTGTCTGTTTCAGAATATTAAAATTGGTTTAGTCTTGATGCCTCAATTAATATCCTTCTATAAGTAATTGTGATATATGTTGTCACCTCGAGTGGTTGGATCCATTCTTATTATTTTCTTGGTTCTATTTCAGATATGGCTGAACAGAGACAAGTTCGAATTACTTCAAGTAGGAGTTCTCGAAGTCAAGGAACGGGTCAACGTAGAAGGGTACGTCGTCGCAGGACTTATTTCTATAATAATTCAGACTCGGAGCCTGAAGTCATCAGAAATGTCCCAAGGGCGAGACAGAATGAGTTAAGGGATCGAAGGGCTGAACAAAGGGAAAGAGAAAAGAAACTTAGGGAATTTAAGGAATTTAAAATGGACCCTGATGTTTCCGTTACTGAACATGTACACCTTTTTAAGATAAAAAGAGTTGAATTGGCTAATTACGTAGAAACTACTGATTGGAAAGCATTAGCTATTTTAGCGGACTCTCTTCGAGAATCTTGGGGTGAAATTTTAACTGAAATTTATTATGATGTTTGGCCTAGTGCACCTTTTTGTGTATATGAGCAAGAGTTAGTGTTCGATTGGTATATGGATGTACTGGCAAACATGTAAATGTTATTATGTGTTTATCTTAATGAAATTTATATTATGTTATTTGTATCACCGGTTACATACATTGTCTATTATTATTATTTATTTTTTTTGATAATGGATTGAGACTTGAAATAAAGTACACACTAAGAAGTGATTTTAATATTAATTAAAATATTTAGATATAGATGATGAATGGAAACATAGTGATTGTTCGATTCTATACTAAATGTAGAATTAATATTATAATTAATTTATTTGAGTGTGTAATCACGTGCATAAATTAAATGAAGTATATATTGATGAGTTACACTTGTAATATTGTCTCTAATAACAGACATGGCATCGAAAAGTATCATTGTTGACTTGAACAAGGGTGACAAGCTGAACGGTGAAAATTACGACATCTGGAGTCGTAAGATGTGGTATATACTCGAAGAGCAAGATGCTCTTGAAAGTATTAACCATGCTATGAGTCACCCAGAGGAGGGTAACACTGTCCAACACAAGAGGGATCTGGAAACTTACAATATTTGTAAGAAGAAAGATTCCACTGCACGTAAAATTATTGTAAGCTCTGTTACTGATGACCTCATCCATGAATGTGAGCAATTTCCTACTGCTCAAGCCATGTGGGCACATTTAAGAGAGGCATATGGGGGTACAACTGTGACTCGCCTTCGACAGTTGACAATCAAGTTTGATACGTACAAAAAGCGTTATGATCACAATGTAAAACAACACCTAAGAGTGATGTCAAATATCATTGCTCAACCCAAAGGTGTTGGCCATGTTCTCTCTGACGAGCAGCAAGTTCAGGCAGTGATCGGTCTCTTCCCAATAATTGGGAACATCTGAAGGTTAACTTGACCCACAATGATAGCATCAAAACTTTTGTTGATGTTGCCCGTCATGTGGAGCTTGAAGACGAGCGGTTTGGTGCTGCTAAAGTTGTACCTAATGCCTTTGTGGCAGAATCAAGTGGTACAAAGAGATCAAGCTTCAAGCGCAAGAGAAACTGGAAAAATGACGGAAAGGGTAAGGAGACCGGAGAAGGATCCTCCAAGAAAAGAAACAAGCCACATTTCAGGAAAGGAAAAAGGTTCTATAAGAAGAAAGACAAGAGCAAGATGAAATGCTACAATTTCCAAGTTCCAGGGCATTTTGCTCGTGAGTGTACTGAGCCGAAAAAGGTAGCATTTAAAAATGCATCTCTTAGTGTTATATATGTTTCTAGCATTGTTTTACTAACTGAATCTTATCCTGTGTGGATTGTAGACTCAGGGGCCACCGACCATGTGAGCCGTGATAGAGAAGCATTCATAAAGTTTCGTCGAGTTTCACCTGGATCAAAGCATATATTTGTGGGAAATAATGCAAAGCTTGAAGTCAAAGGGATAGGCCCCTGCAGAATGGACATGCATGGTGGACGATCTTTGATGTTGCATGATGTCCTTTATGTTCCAGAGATTCGACGAAACTTAGTCTCTGTGTCTGCTCTTCTAGATTTAGATTTCAATTTGAACTTTAGTCGCAGTGGTCTTAGAATTACTCAAGACAATGTTTTTTATGGTTTTGGACATCGTTATGATGGTTTTATTGTGTCAGACTGTAATCCTTCTACGTATAACTATTATGTTGACCGTTGTGTTATGGAATGTTATTCTAGTAACAATGATATTGATGTTATTACATGGCATGCAAGATTAGGCCACATAGGGCAGGATCGAATGAATAGATTGGCTAAGGAAGGACATTTGGGTTCTTTCTCTAAAATTGAAATGCCAACTTGTGAAAATTGTCTTGCCGGAAAGATTACACGTAAACCATTTGGAAAGGCTAAAAGAGCCGACTTTCCATTGCAATTAATTCATTCTGATATATGTGGTCCAATGAATGTGAGGTCTAGGTCTGGTGCTTTATATTTCATTACATTCATTGATGATTTCACGCGCTTTGGTTATGTCTATTTGATTTCTCATAAATCTGAAGCACTTGAATGCTTTAATAAATATTTGAATGAAGTTGAGAATCAATTAGACAAAAGGATTAAGACCCTAAGAACTGATAGAAGGCGTGAATATCTTTCAAACGAATTTGAAGAATTTTGTAATGAAAAGGGAATCACCAGACAGTTAACTATTCCATACACACCTCAACAAAATGGTATAGCAGAAAGGAGGAATAGAACACTACTGGACATGATAAGGTCCATGATGGCGCAGGCAAATTTACCTATCTCCTTTTGGGGAGATGTGTTATTGACTGCAACTTACATATTGAACAAAGTGCCTTCTAAATCAGTTTCTTCCACTCCTGATGAGTTATGTACTGGTCATAAACCAAACTTAAAGGATTTACGACCTTGGGGTTATGCTGCATATTTAAAAGATTCTTTTAGCAAGTTTGGTAAATTAGGTCCAAAAGGCAAGAAATGTATCTTTATAAGACAGAACACTCCAAAGGGTGTGTGTTCATTGGTGAATTAGAGGATGGAAGTGTTAGTGAGATTGAATCACGAGATGTCACATTTCTGGAAAATAATTTTCCAAAAAGGGGCGAGGTAAAGAATAGTGAGACTCTTTATGAAATGTTGAACTCAGATAGTCAACAAGTGTCTTCTGACATAGTTGATAATCAAATTGATCAAGATCTTATTCTTGATCCCAGTGGGAGTGGGAACTTTCAATCCCAAAATCCTTCTAACGAACCTGAATTTCAACTACGAAAGAGTGCCAGGAAAAATATACCCAAACGTACTTATGAAATTGAGGATTATATTTTCTTGGTATCTCCGACAGAAATGGATGAGCCAAAGTCTGTGACTGAGGCTTTATCAAGCCATGGAAAAGATGAGTGGATGAAAGCAATGAAAGAAGAATTAGAGTCCATGAAAACCAACAAAGTCTGGGATCTAGTTGACCTTCCGCCTGCGCGTAGAGCCATTGGGAACAAATGGGTTCTCAAAGTTAAACACAAAGCGGATGGATCAATAGAAAGATACAAGGCACGATTGGTGGAAAAAGGCTTTACTCAAGAAGCATGAATAGATTATGAGGAAACATTTTCACCAGTTGTGAAGTTTACCTCAATTCGCTTACTTTTGGCTATTGTTACACGCTTGGGTTTGGAATTACATCAAATGGACGTGAAGACAGCTTTTCTCAATAGAGAACTGAACGAAGAAATCTACATGGAACAACCTGTAGACTTCATCGTTGAAGGCCAAGAAAAGAAGGTATGTAAATTGAAAAGATCTATTTATGGTCTGAAGCAATCTTCAAGGCAATGGTATTTGAGATTTCACAAGGAGGTGATCTCATATGATTTCACCATGATCAATGAAGACCATTGCATTTATGTGAAAAAGTCCAATGGGATGTTTGTAATTCTTTCTCTTTATGTGGACGATATTTTATTGGCCGGAAATAATTTGGAGTATTTGAAAACTGTCAAGTCATGGCTTTCAAAGTCTTTTGACATGAAATATATGGGCGAGGCAGACTATATCCTTGGAGTTAAGATCCAAAGAGACTGTTCCAAAAAGCTATTGAGTCTATCTCAAGAAACTTATATAAAGAAAATTTTGGAGCCTTTTCGCATGAATAGTTGCAAATTCATGGATACTCCTACAGCGAGAGGTGAAACTTTAAGCCTTGAAATGTGTCCCAAGACTGGAAATGAAAAGAAAGACATGGCTCGAGTTCCATATTCAAGTGTTGTCGGGAGCCTGATGTATGCTATGATGTGTACTCGCCCAGCATTTGTTATGTCGTAGGTCTGGTTAGCAGGTATCAATCCAATCCTGGAAGAGATCATTGGAAAGCTATGAAGAGAATTTTCAGATACCTGAAGGGAACTGCAGATTATTCACTATGTTATAGTGGAAATGATTTATACTTAAGAGGATATACAGATGCTGATTGGGCTGGTGATCGGAATGATAGAAAATCAACATCCGGTTATTCCTTCTTACTTAATGGTGGTGCTATATCATGGAAAAGTAAGAAACAAACTTGCACAGCCCTTTCAACAATGGAAGCTGAGTTCGTGGCTTGTGCGTCTGCGGTACAAGAAGCTGTTTGGTTGAAGAGATTCTTTGAGCATTTGAATATTACAAAGAAATCTCAGGGTCCCATGACTGCATATTGTGATAGTCAAGCGGCTATTGCATATACAAAAGATCCTAAGTATCACAGCAAGACCAAACACATTGACATCAAGTATAACTTTATAAGAGACATGGTAGCAAGTGGAGAGATAAATTTACAATACCTTCCGACGCAAAGCATGATAGCTGATCCTTTTACAAAGGCGATACCTAGAGACCTGTTTGAGAAACATGTTATGGATCTAGGTTTGCGAAGGATATGAACATATTTATGTATTGTAAAATGACTTTAGTATTATAATATGCTCATCAATATTTGACTCCTGAATTTTTTCTTATATCTTGTATGCATGTGATGAATGTTTTGTTGATAAAGTGTGTCGAACAAGTCGTGAGATTGGATCTCTCACACAAGCAATCGCCTCTTGCGATATGAATCGTGAAGAGATGAGACCTTATAGAACCTTGGACAATGCGGGGTTATATTTACTTGTAGAGGTCGTTCTTGACAGCTTACGAATTTCACTATTAGATTATGACTTGTTCTGTAAGCCAGATACGAGTTTCTCTAAGAAGATGGTTTGAGGATTATTGAAGTGAGAAACTCGGGTTAGACACTTGAAGGTGTCTAGACCAAGATTTGTATGGTGTTGGAAGATTAAAACAATAAGACACACGCGCCAATATAAGGTGAGAACACTGTGACATGTGTTTCATACCACGTGTGCTATCGACTATGGGATAATGGAAGAATGAATCCCTACTTCTTCATTGTGTGAGATCCCAAAGAAGTTAGAGTAACTTTTATTGAAATACCCTTTGACCTTTTACTGTCTCTTGAAATGCTAATCAGTGTTGCTACTTTAGCATGCCACTAATAGCCATGATTGATTCGGCAATGCAGTGCATGTCTAGGAAAGCAGTTGATTTGGAATGGAAAGATTTGAGTAGAAAGGGAAGACGACTAAAATTTAGTAATTTAACTTGTATTCATAGGTTGACCATTACACTTACCATGAGGGTATTGGGTGTAATTGTGGATACAATGTTATATGAGAACTCGAGTTTGCCTCTTTCGAGGATGAGGGATCGAATAAGTAGCTACTGCAATAGCGAATAATGTCTGGGGTATTGCGGGTAATAATATCCTCATGCTAGTAGTGAATCCTTTCCATATGTGATTGGATTTCTACGTAGAGTTTTAGTACAACCTTTAATTGATTTTGAAATTTTTCAGCTCTTTATGCTCACAGGTCGCACCAGCTATTTGCCAGTATGAACTGTGTGTTAAAGACATC
Source organism: Nicotiana knightiana (assembly GCA_005239525.1). Taxonomy (NCBI): domain Eukaryota; kingdom Viridiplantae; phylum Streptophyta; class Magnoliopsida; order Solanales; family Solanaceae; genus Nicotiana; species Nicotiana knightiana. The sequence goes on along the minus strand of ML371907.1, from coordinate 17,239 downwards.
GGTCTAGCCCACTATGAGCGAAGTGGGAGATGTTGCATTATGGGTCATGGGTCGCTCCATGTGAGCTGACCCGACCCGATTAGGAGAGATAAGAGAGAGGTTGAGGGAAGTTGCCACTATATTTTACTCTTTTTGTTTACAAATTGTAAGTAGTGTTTTATTTCACCAACTATACTTAGTTACTGTCTGGGCTGAAAATTCGGGGATAATACAAAAGTTGAATATTCTATCTCGTTGCTATCTTTGGCGATTATCTGTTTTCCATATTTTATCTCAAACTTCCGTATGGTTTCACAGATATAACCAGCTAACAAACCAAGAGTTTTCGATTCACTTGCCTTTAACCCCCTTTTTTATCAAAGCTACTGTTGAAGCGAATAAGCGAAAAATAACAAACTACACAACTATTATTTGTGATTTAAATGTCCAGACTTACCTTTCATAACGATTTAGTTATCTTTCAATTTGGCTGCATAGTTGATCTTCGGTAACCATAACCATAACAAGATAGACAACATGGATTATAGGAATCATGCAAGATTTACACTGTGCTGAAAACAATTATTGGTCATTGTCTGACGAGATGGGATACACTTTAAAAAAATTTGCCAGTTTACTAGTGTGAAATAGCCCCTTGATTTATATTGTTACTTTCTCTTTAGTCAACTAACTTATGTGTTTCTTGACTTTGTTGCTTAAAATACATAATTTCCTTGCTTCATTATATATAATTGTGTTTGACAGGATACATACTTAAAAAACTAAAAGAACTTTTAACACATGCCAAAAATACACTTGAAACTTGTGATCTTAAACATATTATGACATTTTCATGGTTAGAGCACGTCTTTAAGAGTAAATAAAGAAGTTTAAATTAAAATTTTTAAATATAAAAATATGTCATTTGTTTTTGGAACATACTATCATATAAAATTGGAGTAAACTTTCATGCAATTTAAGTCATACAGTTTGCTACTTCGCTTTCTTAAAGACCCCTGTAATCTCTGACAAGCTTGTATAGTTGCACAAAATACCTTTAGACTTGCATAAGAAAGTATCTTAAGAAATGAAAGCATGAAAATGAGACAGTTTCTTCAATATTACAGCTGCTCCGGCATTTGGCCAGAGTAAATTATGTGGTCAATAAAGGACGGTACAAGTACCTAACGGCATAACCAGCTGAGGCAAGCAAATTTTTAGACCTCCTAGTTGACGACTGTTTGATATTTTCTAGCCATGAAACAAACTCCAACATCCCTGCAAGGTGAGACATTAGGTGTATGTTCATATGTGGAGCGCGAATCTGGATTGGTTAGCTGGTGAGTTTTAAGATATGGAATGACTAAACTAAAAAAAATAAAGGTTTCATGTGTGAATACATAATAGACATATTCTTACCAAAGAGGAGTCTTAGTTGGATGTAGCGGAGGCCTGTCTTGAATCTAGAGAGCATGACTTCTATGGCGGAATCTGAACGTTTTTTATGCAATTTAAACCGAAATCCAAACAAAAGACAGGAAGAGAGAACATCACAGGTCAATAATTAGTGTAATCTCACAAGTGGGGTCTGGGGAAGGCAGTGTGTATGGAAGCCTTACCCCTACCTTGTGAGGGTAGAGAGATTGTTTCCGATAGACCCTCGGCTTAAGAAACACAAACAAGAAGCAATAATTAGTTAATAACCTCCTTAAGAAAACCATTGAAAATCCCTTCAGTAGGATGCAAGTTGAGAAATCATAGATTTCACTTTCTTCTTTAATTCCAAATATTTTAAGCGACAAATTAAATAACTCAACATAACGTTATTCTAATTAATAGTTTGGAAATCAAAAAATTATTTTTGGAAGAAAGAGGACCCTTAATTTGACATGGCTTGCTAAAAACTTGTCAAGACCTAAAGTATACTACAAGAAAGATGAAGCTTACCAGATGTAGAGTCAACCTTCAAAGAAAGACCATATAGTGCATATTCAGCATATGCTAGTAATCGGACTCGCAAGGGAGCACCCAACTTGCTGATCAGAGATCTTAGGAACCCACTGAAATTAAGAGATTTTAGCATTACAAATCAAATATCATTGTTCAAAAGAGGAAAGGAGAAAGAAGGGAAACACATAACCATTCCTTACTCGGTACGCAATACTGTGAGAAAATCAGCAGGCAGAGATTCCATGAAGGAAGATATGTCCTCCATTTTAAGAGACTTCAATTCTTGCTTCAGGTTCTTCTTTTCTTCAGCAGACATTCCTCTTCCAAGTGCCGATTTACTGTTAGCACAAAAGTTGCCAGCAAGAGTTACATCAAGTTTACTTTGAATTACAATTATCTTGAACGTGCAGGAGTATTACAATACCACCACCACCACCACCACCCCTCTATTTTCCCTCCTAATAAAATAACAAAATAGCCCTCAGCGACCTCTTTTAACTTCCTTCTTGCTATCTCTCCCTTCTCTTCCCAATCATGTATGTTGCGCAAGTACTCTAAGGAAAAGCAAGGTCAGGCTCTAGTAACTGACATTCTCAGGCGTCTGAGAGAATGAGACCTTAAAGGTCTAGGGTTTGTAGATAAACGGGTTGGAACTGGTATGTAGACAATTGTGGCCATGACATAACCCACTCAATGTTCAACCGGAGAAAATAGGTTGGGTCATTAGAGTTGAGTAACACACCGTAACCCAACCTCCCCAACTAAGCAAGCATTCTTAAATAATGATCAATAAAGCTATGGGATGTGAAAAATTAGCAATAAATTTCTTTATGAGTGTATCCATTGTAAACCTAATATTAAATAAATAAAAGTGTCTTGTCTAACAACTTGAACTGTAAATTAGACTTGCACATAATTCAACATGACATCAAGCTATCCTTTGGAAAATCTGTTTTCACACTTGTAAATCAACATTAAAGTTTTGTGCGAACTCTAAAATGTGGTTATACGTGCAAGAGGATGTTGAGTTAAATAAATGGCTCATATCAATTGTACCAGGAAATCCAAACAGGTTAATAAAGGAATTGGCTCACTCTACTCATAGTCTTACAAGTTTATGTTAGAGGCTGAACTTCTTTCACATGGTATCAAATCATGCAGTCTCATTCTTGGAAGAAATTTGGCTTGCACGTGAGGAGGCATCTTGTAAACCTATGAAAAATTGTATACCATCTCTACAATTTATGCTTTACACAAACTTATCGACCCACTGTACCTTCAAAATTTAATCAAAAATTACACTTATATTCAACTAAGAATGCATATATAAATTATGTAAATGGATTGACACCGTAATACTAACATCTCAAACTGGTCAATATCCGGTATCCACACCGTTAGTTGAAGAACACTATTAAGTATGAATTTGATTTAAAATAAAATGAACCATATTTAAATAATGAACAAGCCAAAGACCATTTCCTATAAATTGTGCGCTTGACTAACAGCAAAGATGGAGAACAGTGATTGTGAAGAACAGTCTAATCTAAACTTGGTCAATATGAAGTCCCCCGCTTCATCGGGTTTCAATCATTACAAACAAGGATTCCTTTAATGCACCATATCTAAGCAATTTAATCAGAGGAATTGAGAAGCATCTATGGCAACACTTCCTAAATCTCTTTTTCTCTAGTTTACAATTCAAATCTATAGATCCAATATGACTCGAAAAAAATCTATGGACCCAATGTGCTCCGACCCGTTTGCGGACCCTGTACATAGCGGGAACATAGTGCACCGCGCTATCCGTTATAGCTCAGATATATGCATCAACTATTGTCTTTTCCTCTACAACCTCATTTTCTGCTCTTATTTTCATACAAAGTTCTGAATATAAAGAACAATTTGAAAGTGACAGATTGAAGTTCTAACAAAAGAACAATTTGAAACTGATGAATCCAAATAAAATATGTTCTTAGAAGAATTTTAATGGCACGGAATTATTCCAATAAGTGCCTAATAATTTAAAGCAATTTCCGATGGCTTTACATTACTCTCTTCAGGTGCTATTCGAAATCCTTTCCTAGATCAACTACTGAACGTTGCATTCCAAATCCATTTTACAATTGGTTTCAATAGCTTCGAAACCCTTTGGTGCAATTAATTTGTTAAGTAAAGGAGTATACAAGTACCTGTCAATAGTTCTTCCTGTAAATATGACAGGAAAGTATCTTGAGTACTTTCCGACGCCCAAGTATTCTCCTATATGCTGTATTTTGGTTGAGTCCATAACTACCAAAGCCTCCCAAAGCTGGCAATACTTCAATCTGAAATCCTCATCCAAGTGCTTACAAATCCCAAAATCTAACAGAACTGAAAATAAGCAGAATATCCAAGGGAATCTTTATTTGACAAAGGTGACCTTTTAAAGAGAATAGGTAGCTTAAAGAAAGAAATAGATGCATACCTAAAGAAAAGCCATTCTTTCCTTCAGGGGAGACTAATATATTACCAGGATGTAGATCTCCATGCAGAAAACCATGAATAAAAATCATTTCTGCAAACACTTCTGCCAAAACTTTTGCAACCTAATAACCCAAATGAGGAAAAAGGAAATAAGGAATCTCAGAAATGAAAAGCAGCTAAAGGCACTAACACTGTCCATAACTTTGAGAATGAGCTAAACCAGAATGATAAAGGCAAAACATTCTTCAGTTTGAAACAAAAATATGACTACTATCTTACTAAATAAGACAAACCTTGACTGGGCTGATTCCTCTTTGCTTCAGAAAATCCAAGTCATCGACCTGAAAGCTAAGGAATTTCCTGTTAATAACACATATCAGCAAGGAGTCAAGAGCCGTACCTGACGTTCATTAAGTTGGATAGAATAGCATGAATGTGTCAAAAAATGGAGTTTACAAAACCAAAGAAGGGGAAACAATTTTCTCTAAAATTGGTCAAGTTTATCTTTCAAAAAGTTCCCGTGCCCTATCTCAATTACTTTGTTATGTTTAGCGAGAGTCAAATCGACCAATTATCTCAAGGACTTGTTACATTTATTGTTTCACAGCGTGAAATCTGAATGTATAATTTAAAAATTATATAAAATTATGATTAATCAAAATATTATAATTTAAACACAAGACAAATGCCGACTCCTAATATAGTTCTTCTTCTTCTATTTAATTTTGACATGTCCCAAATACAAGAATGTGTCATTTGTGTCCACTATAGATAACAAGATGCGGGAAGCGAGACTCAGATGGTTTGGGCATGTGCGGAGGAGAAGCCCTGATGCCCCGGTAAGAAGGTGTGAGCGGTTGGCTTCGACGGGAACGAGAAGAAGTAGAGGCCGGCCTAAGAAGTATTGGGGAGAGGTAATCAGGCAGGACATGTGTGGCTTCAGATTTCCAAGGACATGGCCCTTGATAGGAAGGTGTGGAGATCGAGCATTAGGGTTGTATATTAGGAGGTAGTTGAGCATTTTTCTACTTCGTTCCGGGTATGAGGTTAGACTGAGAGGTTTGTCTTAGATTTCTAGTGGTTATGTTGTTTTCTCACTACACTCCTGTTTTTCTTTACTGGTTATTGTATTGCGTTTCAACTATTTTTTGGTTTCTTATAATGCTTTATTATTTCTATAGTTTCTGTTGATGGTACTGATATATTGTCTCTTTCGTCTTTTTCGTTTTCTTGAGCCGAGGGTCTATCGGAAACAGCCTCTCTACTCCATGGGAGTAGGGGTAAGGTCTGCGTACACACTACCCTCCCCAAACCCCTTAATTCTAGGATTTTACTGAGTTGTTGTTGTTGTTGTTGTCATTTGTGTCCAATTGGGCAATTACCATTTCATAGTTTATGATCACGATAAATCCTTTTAAGAGAATGGGTAATTGAAAAGTATGATTTACCGCTTCATGTTTACTAAGTTCATTCAAGGCAAGTAATTAGCATTTTCTTATTAGTATATACATAGAACTATTACCTAATAAAAGTAAATAATAATAAATAAATAATGTACATTTAAGTCCTAAAGTCATGAATATACTAAAAAAATCATCAACGTCGAGCATAATGGATCTATCAAGAAATTGCAAGCACATGAAATTCCCTAATTTAGAAATGAGTGAATTATCTCGTTCCCCCCTACATTTTGTCCTTTTATATGTTATTTCCACAGTGGACTCTACTAATCCTTCATGGAAAGTACGAGACATGGCATTTTGTTGTTCCTGAATGAGAGCAGTTGAGAGAGTGAAGTTATTTTATGTAAAAATAAACATCCATATGTCAAGTTGTTTATATTTATGCCACATTCACATAACATTATCTAATTCTTTCTCCCTACTAACTTTCATCTTAATTCATGGCAAAGGAGGATATTTGTTCCTGGCATTATATGGTTCTTTATCGACACCAAGTCTTGTATTACACTCTGAGCAAATAAAAAAGGGCAGCCTGGTGCACTAAGCTCCTACTATAACGCGGGATCCGGGGACAACAGTGGTCTATTGTACGCAGCCTTACCCTGTCGTTCTGCAAGAGGCCGTTTCCACTCGAACCAGTGACCTCAGATCACATGGCAGCAACTTTACCAGATACGCCAAGACTCCCCTTCGTCTCCGAGCAAATAGTGATCACTATTTTAGAGTGATGCCGATGAAAGTAAAGAACAGGTTCCAAGCCAAAATGCATTTAATTCTTGACAAGCCACAAGAGGAATCTATAAACTATGTTTCTTGGACTCTTCAATAATTCCGCCGGGTGCGTGTTGATTCTCCAAAACTAGTGCATTGTTGGAGGACCACATACGAGTACAACAGCATTTTAGGACCAAACAACATAGGCTATAAATCCTTCAAGCATTTCATGGACTAAAAAGAAGGTCTTTTTCAATATAATCCAGATCTTCTTATCATTTCCATTCCATTTTTCAGGTCATATTTTGCCCTTGCCTTCCGGGAAATTTGGTGTATGGTTGTGAATACTGAAAATGCTTCCATATCTTTATGTATGACATATGGCTATGCTAAAACAAAAAGGCCACATCAGATATACACAAGAATTTCTTCCCTGTTAGGTCTAAAATAACAGCACCTATTTCATCTATTGTTATACTCGAACCAAGATGCGAGGGGAAAACTTTTGTTTAACATGCTTACAGAAATTTTTGCTTAACCAAGTAAATCAAAGAGCCTATAACCATTCATCCTGTCTATATAGCTAAACAGACATTTGAATTTATCCAAGATGCTAAGTTGACTCAAAAAAAAAAAAAAAAAAAAAATTCCACC
>ML371905.1:124695-141311 GCA_005239525.1 Nicotiana knightiana | reverse complement strand
AGCTCTCAGCCCGTCCTTCTCCGCCTCCGCAGCTTCATGAGCGGCCCTTAATGGAACAATTGAATCCTCTAAAGCTTGACCTTTGTCTAAAGCCCTTCTAAGATCTTCTTGAGTGCGAGTGAGTAATTGCACGAGCTCGCCTGAGTATTCTTCCTTCTGCCCCAGCAAGTTATTTAAGTTTCTAATCTCCTCTGAGGCACGGGACAGCTGCTCCGCAAACGAAGACTCCAGAACACTCTTGTCTTTGTCAGCTTGACTGCAAGAAGACCGCTCCACTGCTAGCTCTGCTGCCATAAGTCTCATATGCCGCTTCAAGGTACTCCTCTCTTCTTCTAATGCGTCCATGTCAATCCCTAAGCTATCATACTGTGCTTTCCAATTATCAACTTCTGCATGCAACTCTCTTGTCTCTTGGTCTGTGTTTGAAATCCTCTTCATAAGCTCCATGCCTATGAGGTTAATCTATACTAAGTAAACCAGTTAGATATGGTAAATTTCATATACGAGAGTGAAAGAGGATAACTTACACCATACCTTCAAAGAAGTATGCACGACCTCATTTGCCCATGTAAGAGCACCATGGCTAGCTAGCTTTGCGTTCTCAGCAGGACCTATTNCTACTTCTCTAATGGAAGGCATGGAAGCAGGTAGAGATGGAACAGCAACAGGCACGGAAGGTTGAGGAGCTGGAGAAGCCATGGGAAAAGGAGCAGGCACGGAAAGTTAAAGAGTTGAAGAAGTTGCAGGCAGAGCAGCGGCAAAAGTTGAGATAGCCAAAGGACAGAAGAAACGCCTTCTCTCAAAGAAGCAGGAAAGACAACACACAAAGGGACGTCATCAGGAGCGAGATCAATACCATCGTGAATAGGGGAATGTGGAACATCATCAAAGACAGAGGGCTCAAGCACAGACACGGAAGTCAAGGTTGAGGCAGCAAGCTCGTCATCTAAAACCATTCGCCTTATCCGTGGCCTATGCACTAAAGCACCCTCTTCCTCTTCCTCCATGGAACGAGATTCACTAATCTTCCTCTTCGAGGAAGATGAACCAACGATAGTTTCCTGGGCTTGAGCCAAGGACATCTTCGGGATAGAGGAAGCAGACACCCCACGAGCAGAGAATCCTATTAAAAAGGAAAAAAAGTTAAACGACAGAAGGAAAAAAGACTTGAGTAAGGAAAGAAGCAAGAACAAAAGCTTCACTTACCGTGGGTCTTTACTTGCCAACTGTACCTCCCAGCGAGGTACTTCCAAGATCTTTCTTGAGAAGGAGCAACAAATAACAGTTTTTCTACCCAATCATGGATACCGGAGACATTCTCGTCAGTATTCATGATTGCTGAAAGGAGAAAAATAAACAGACACGGTGTTAAATAAAACATCTCAAGTCAAAACAAGAAAAAGTAAATGTGAGCTAAAGCATACTCACGTGCGCGATTCCACTTCTCAGGGAAGGGAAGATTTTCTTCACCCACTAAACCAGCAGTGGGTACAGCAACATAACGAAGGTACCAACCCCTATCCTTATCGTCTCCAGGGGTTACTAACACTCTTTTGCTCCTAGCAGTCAGAGTAAAAACCACTTCACGAAATAAGGTAGGAGAGTAGAGGTGAATAAGATGGTTGAAGTTAAAAGGAACTGAGGCTAAAGAAGCCAAACTCCTAAGGCATGCGACAACTCGCCACACAAGCGGGCCAACTTGTCCTAAGCATATATTGAAAAAACGGCAAAACTTAATTATAACTGGGTCAATGGCTGGTCTAAACCTAAAGTGAAGGGATAAGTATAAACAAAAGAATATCCCGTCTTGTAAGACGTTATTCTTTGATTACTATTCTGAATATATACAGGAAATTCAGATTTCCATGAGCACTCCCTTCGAACAAGGGAAATCTGACCCTCAGTTGTAAGGGTTGGGTATCTTTCTACACTATCAAGAGAAGAAGGCTGATCTTCAAGAACTTGGCTATCCCTAGCAAAAACAAACTCAGCAGGGACAATTTCATCGACTCCAGGCTCACGAAGGAGTTTGCCTCTACCTCTAGATGAAGACCGAGAAACCCTAAATCTCGGAATAACTGGAGATCTAGTGGAAGAAGAAGGAACTATTTGAGAAGAAGAAGAGCCCCTCGAAGGAGTGGATCCTAGACTTCTAAGTCTACCACCCCTCCGACTCCTAGTCGGAGCAGAAGATGGCGCTAAGCTTTCAATGTTTATTACTCTTTGAGATTGGTTTGAAGAAGACATGTTTACAAAGGCAACGAAGAAAGTTTTTTACAGAAAACAGAAGTAGAAAAGTGTTTCGTGGAAGCAAAGAAAAGAAAACATGTATTGATACTTGAAGACAACCGTCAAACATGATGAAAAAGGAAAATAATGATGAAAAGTCATAATTGAAGATGTCACTTGGCACATCCGCAAAAAGCCCTAAAAGGTGCTGAGTAAATGCAGAACCAATCTGAAAAGGACACGTGGTATGAGCATTAAATGGAAGTGACAAACGACGCCTATGGTACAGAGAAGGATACAATGATTCGAGGAAAAGCGGCAGCAAAATATTCCCGCCATAAATGAATATCCACTTACCAAATATTAATCGTTAAATATATGGTAAGTGGGGGGACTATCTGTATTGCTAAAAAAGGGTTTCACACGTAAGCCAGCTTTTGGCAACTCAGCTAGTCACGTGGACACGGGAAAATACAAAAACTGGAAATAACTCTTTGAAGAGGTACGGTACAAAGAGACACGGTTCAGTAAATCCATGAACTTATCAGCCACGGGAAGTCCAATTTGATCAAAACGGGAGAGAGGCACGGTCAGAATGAATCTAGACAAAGCTATGGCAGATTCACGAACCCACAGTTGATTACTCGAACGTTATGTAACTGAACTCCTATTTACCGTTATCCTTTGTAACGCCTCATTAATGTCATAATTAGTCATTAATGAGTAACCATAGCAGCAGTCGTATGTTATAAGAATCTCCTATATAGGGGGGGGAATACAGCTTGTAAAGGCATCTGATTCTCCAAATACACTCAACTTCGATCTTTTATTTCTGTAATATTGTCTATTATTAATTTTTCCATTATCTTGATTATCAGTAACCCGTATTCATCTTAAAAATAAACTTTAGTCAAAGGGTCTAATTCGTTGGTTAAACAATAGTGTACAGGATCATAGAAGTTCTTGTAGGGGGTTTATGGGGATTAGGGATAGATAATGGTATCAACACAGCATGAATTTCAGAATCAACACAGAATCAGACAACTTAGGATACAAATTGCTTTGCAAAGAAAGGTTCATGCTAGAAAATAGGTAAACATGAGATAGAACAGATCATATGGGGACATACTACAAGGGGTAACATATTTATAAGCATATTGATCCTGAGTGGGGCATAACATAATATGCTAGATGAACAATGATGTAGACATGTCAATTACATGTTGAATCAATAAAACCATAGATAGAAACATATCAGAAACATGATAAACTGAAGCAGTAACAGAAACATGTTGGTTTTGGGACTTGAATTAAAATCAGAACATACCAGTAAGGGGATAGTAAACACAAAGTGAAGGATAGTAGAGCACAATAATTAACATTGGCTTGCAGCCGGCTAATTCAGAACAGTAGTAAGTAAGTAACAAAGAAAGAAAGAGAGCAGAAAAGCTTTGAGTATGAGAGAAAGATTTTTGAACTAATGTGTTCGTGTGTTTTGAGTTCAGTGTCAGTGTCTTAGAAGTGAGAATGGAGGAGAGTATATATAGTAGTTGAGAGCTAGACAATGTAGCAATTAGGGAAAATTACAGATTCAATCATACATAAAATCAGCCAAGTTTCCACCAATTAAGGGGTAACCAACCAACGATCGAGAGCAGGGCAAATAATTAAAGAAGAAAATCAAGTAACCTTAGGTACAGAGTAGGTAATTAGGGGTAAGTACAAAAGAGTTTAATTAAGGAAACACTTAGTAAGAGTCAGCAAATTTCACGGTTAATCAAAGATAAGGCAAGAAATAATTAATAGTTTTGAAAAATAGGGGAAATAACCAGAAATCAGCATACAGGTATTACCATAGCAAATCAGTGAATCGAGGACTCGAAATAATACTGATTTTAAGGAAAACAACATAGGTTTCCATGAATAAACAAGTAGGCCAAGCATAAACATACTGGATCAGTCGAGAGTAGAATCACAAACCCTGATAAAGATATACTAGGGTAAAAATCACAGGACATCGAATTAAGCTAAAGGAAAATCATGAGAACCAAAGCATAGATCGAAAACAGTGCACAAGTAACACGATCAAACTCAGAATCCAAAAAAAATGTCCAAAAATTGGGGTTTTAGCATAAACTAGTTAGGATTGAGGTAAACTCAAAATAAACAGTCGAAAACACATAAGAACAGGAGATTAAACACTTAAAATCAGAAAATATTTTATAGAAAGGATTTTCGGGAAACCCTAGTTTAGGAAAATAAAAAGCCACTTCGAAAATCATGAGAACTTCATAAAACAAGTAAAAATAAGTTCGAACTATCTCAGACCTGTACAGATCTGAGAAGTTCAAGAGATGAGATTAGGGTTTTTAGAAAAAATAACATAGAGATGAAGATATAGGCTTAGAAACCCATAGGTTTAAAGCGCAATAGGAAGATCTTACTCAAAAAGGCCATGGTGGCCTGAGAATGACATGAAAACCATGGGAGGTGAGTGAAACGCCTTCTTGTTCCTTCAAGGACCTTAAGGCAGCAATAATCCGACCATAAGAGAGAGCCATGGGAGCTGGGATGGTGGTGAGACCACCATAGTTACTAGCAAGTCGACGGCCGGCGAGAGGTTACTTTTAGCAGAGAGAGTTTGAGAGATGAGAGAAGAGTGTAACGGCGGAGAAGAAGAGGGAAAAATGAGAGGAGGGAATGAGGGTTTGGGGGGGTAGTCTTAGGATTAATTAAGGCAAAAAGGGATCTGGATCGTTGATTAAAAATGATCAACGGTCTATATTAAAAGGGGAGTTGGGTCGGGGGGATTTAAGTGGATTGGGACTGGTGTTTGGGTTGTTTTAATTGGGGTTGGGGTCAGGTTTAACTTAGGCTACAATTGAAATGAGATTAGACTATTTGTTAAATACCCAATTCAAATTAATTAAAATAATTTACAAAATAGCTAATAATTATAAAAAATGAATTTCATGCATAGAAAATAGTATAAAATGATTATTTAGTATTTAAAAGTACAAATGACTAATTTCTGGTAGAAAATAGTTCAAAATTATATGCTTGGGCTATAGTTGCAAAGTTATTGCAATTATAGCCAAAAGATGCTAATCTGGCTATTTATGAAATAATTGAGTTTAATTAGGACCATAAATAATAAATTAAATCAAGGAATTCTTTTAAAATCATTTGTGATGCGATTTTATAATTATTTGTTGGCAATAAATACTAGACAAATTAATAAAAATGTAAGAAAATAATGAAAAAATATCAATTGCTTATTAATGCATGACTTTGAAGGTATATATGCAATTTTAAAATATTTTGGAAAAAATTGGGTATCAAAATCTGCCCCTCTTTATCCGGAAAGGATGAAAGAGTTTGTCGGGTAAAGACATGATGGCCAATTTGACCGAGCGAAATGGTTTGGAGAGATTTAGGCCGCATCCTGGCTTTTGAGTTGCCTACATATCCCCGGTTTTACAGGAATCAGGCCGCATGTAGTTCTGGATCCATCGGCGAAGTATACCGGTGAAGTCCTCACAATAACGGACGCAACATCTAGGGCTAGATGAATGAACGGTTCTAAGGAAGAGGTTAGGTTTGATATGGCTGGGAGAAATGGAGCGAGATCGCTCCTGCGGGGTAGCCATCGCTTGCCAGGTTACCTGCGAATAAGAATACTACAAGCATATATTGTGCATAAATTCAAACATGATGCAGGTTCCCATTGGACTATGAAAGTTGTCTTCGGACGGTTAGGGATGAAGTTCTTAGACCATGATGTCCTGGGCTATGAATTGTTTGATGAAAGATTCGCAGGCCATGAAATGATGTTCTCGGGCCATGAAGATGGTGCCTCTGAACTATGACGCCTTTGAATAATGATATGCAAAATTGAGAGAGATCTTTGGGCCATGACATGGTGTCTTCCGTCTATGAGGATGGTGCCGTTAGACTATGACGGCTTTGGACAGGTTGGCGATATTTCAGCCCATGAAATGCAGTAATATGACTTCCACAAGGCAGAGCTTAGTCTTGGGACATGGAGGGAAGAGCTTAGCCCGAAAGAGAAGCGAGGTAAATAATGCTTGAGAGACAGCGCTTAGTCTCGGTGAAAAGCAAATTGGAGGCAGAGCTTAGCCTCATGCAAGTATGGAGACAGAGCTTAGTCTCATGCAGAGATGTGGAAGGCAAAGATTAGCCTTATGCAGAATGAAGGTAGAGATTAGCCTTATGCAAGAGAAGGCAGAGATTAGCCTTATGCAAGATGGAAGGCAGAGATTAGCCTTATGCAAATGGAGGTAGAGCTTAACCTCATGCAGAATGCAGGACAGATCTTAGTCCCATGCAAGATGAAGGCAAAGATTAGCCTTACGCAAATGAAGGCACATATTAGCCTTATGCAAAATGAAGGCAGAACTTAGCCTTATGCAGAATGCGGGACAGAGCTTAGTCCCATGCAAGATGAAAGCAGATATTAGCCTTATGCAAATGAAGGCAGATATTAGCCTTATGCAAAATGAAGGCAGAACTTAGCCTTATGCAGAAGATTAAATAGTAAATGACAGTAGAATTTCTTAGCTGGTAGCAGGATTTGATATTGTGATTGTTGTGAACATTGTGACTATAGAGCATTGTTTGTTTGTGCTGATAGCAAATGTCGGCAAGTGCGATGGTTTTTAGGATTGTGATTTTGAACATGTTCGCTCTTTGTTCCTGCATCCAAAGAAAAATCGTGAGTTCTGTAAATGGGGGAGGTTGATTCATGTCTCGACTGGCTTTACTTGCTTCGCGCTGCTTGGTCTGATGATTCTGTTTGCGTCATTGGGGTAGCATTTGCTAAACATATCTATATTTTGAAAATGTGCATGATTTTCTAAAGACATAGTAAAAAATATATTTCAAGAAATTTAGATGAACCAGCGACCATGACATGGTTCAAGACATTGCAACCACTCATGCTGCGGAATTTTGAGGGTCCTCCTCAAAATTCTGCCCCAGTTGGATATTTGATGATTCTGACCGTTGTACATGCTGCGATCGGCTGAACTTGCTTCAGAATTTTGAGGGTCCTCCTCAAAATTCTGCCCCAGTTTCCAATTGCGGGGGAAATAAGATTTTTATTGAATTATGATCGAACCCATAGGGCTTCCTACGTATCCCCTCTTAAACGGGAATCAGGTCAGGCGTAGTTCAATTTACATTATTGAAGAAAAGCATAGAAAGTTACACATAATATCGTTTGACTGCATCTGAATTGATTAGCTTTGGATCAAACTTCTCCGTCCATTTCTGCAAGTATGAGAGCTCCTACTGTCAATACTCGGTGAACCATATACGGACCTTGCCAGTTGGGAGAAAATTTCCCTTTGGCTTTGTCTTGATGTGGAAAAATCTTCTTTAACACCAGTTGCCCCGGTGTGAACTGTCTTGGCTTGACTCTCTTGTTGAAGGCTCTGGACATTCTATTCGGATAAAGTTGACCATGACATATTGCATTCATCATTTTCCCATCTATGAGGGCTAACTGCTTGTAGCGGCCTTTTATCCATTCTGCGTCGCTAAGCTCAGTTTCTTGTATGATTCTTAAGGAAGGGATCTCCACTTCGGCAGGAATAACAACTTCTGTACCATAAACCAGTAAATAAGGAGTTGCCCCAGTTGATGTGAGGACTGTGGTACGGTATCCCAGTAAGGCGAATGATAATTTTTCATGCCACTGATTATGCTTTTCTATCATCTCTCTCAATATCGTTTTGATGTTCTTGTTGGCGGCTTCCACAGATACATTCATCTGTGGTCTATAGGCTGTGAAATTCTTGTGCTTGATTTTGAAAGTCTCGCACATAACTTTCATCATATCACTGTTGAGATTGGAGCCGTTTTCGGTGATGATTGACTCCGGAACCCCGAACTGACAAATGATACGGTCACGGACAAAGTCTGCCACGACTTTCTTAGTCACTGCTTTGTATGATTCTGCTTCGACCCATTTGGTGAAGTAATCAATAGCTACTAGGATGAACATGTGGCCATTTGAGGCTGTGGGCTCGATTGGTCCAATAACATCCATTCCCCAGGCGACGAACGGCCAAGGTGAGCTTATTGCATTTAGCTCATTTGGGGGTACCTTTATCATATCTGCATGCACCTGACATCGATAGCATTTCCGGACATACTGGATGCAGTCTGTTTCCATGGTCATCCAGAAGTAACCGGCGCTGAGTGTTTTCTTTGCTAAGACAAAACCATTCATGTGTGGGTCACGGGTCCCAGCATGTATCTCTTCAAGTAGTCTGGAGGCTTCCTTTGCATCGACACATCTTAATAAACCCAAGTCAGGAGTTCTTCTGTATAGGTTTCCTCCGCTGAGAAAGAAATTATTGGGCAATCTCCGGAGTGCGTTTCTGAGTGTGATTTGCAAGCTTTGGGTACTCTCCCTTTGACAAGTATTCCCTGATGTTATGGAACCATGGTCTTCCGTCTGCTTCTTCTTCAACATGGGCACAATATGTCAGCTGGTTATGGATTTTCACTGGAATAGGATCAATGAACTTCTTATCTGGGTGTTGTATCATGGATGATAGAGTGTCCAATGCATCGGCAAACTTGTTCTGAACTCTGGGACGTATCGAAATTCTGTCTTTGTGAACCTTTTCCTCAATTCTTGCACATGGTGAAGATATGGAAATATCTTGGAATTCTTGGTATCCCATTCTCCTTGTACTTGGTGTATTAGCATATCTGAGTCACCAATTACTAGCAACTCCTGGATATTAATGTCAATGGCCAAATTGAGCCCTAAGATGCAGGCCTCATATTTTGCCATATTGTTGGTGCAGGGAAATCTGAGTTTGGCAGATATCGGGTAGTGTTGGCCTGTTTCCGATATCAGGAAAGCTCCAATGACGACTCCTTTGAAATTGGCTGCACCGTCGAAGAACATTCTCCACCCATCATAGGATTTTGCAATGTCCTCCCCTATTAATGACACTTTTTCATCGGAAAAATACGTTTTCAAGGGTTCGTATTCTCCTCCCACGGGGTTCTCGGCAAGATGATCTGCAAGTGCTTGCCCCTTGACCACTTTCTGAGTCACATAGACAATATCGAATTCACTCAGTAGGATTTGTCATTTGGCCAGTTTGCCAGTGGGCATGGGCTTCTGAAAGATATATTTCAAGGGATCCATCATTGATATGTGATACATTGTGTAGGCACAGAAGTAATGCCTTAACTTCTGGGCTACCCAGGTTAGAGCACAACAGGTACGTTCTAGTAGAGAATATCGTGCCTCATGTGGAGTGAACTTCTTACTCAGATAATAAATAGCATATTCCTTTCTTCCTGTCTCGTCGTGCTGTCCCAGAACGCATCCAAAAGCTCCATCTAATACCGCAAGGTAGAGTAGAAAGGGTCTACCTGGCTCTGGAGGGACCAAGACTTGGGATGTTGATAAATATTCCTTGACTCTGTCGAAAGCTTTCTAACAATCATTGGTCCATTCGGTCGCAGCATCTTTCTTCAGCATCTTGAAGATTGGTTCACATATAACCGTGGACTGGGCTATGAATCAGCTGATGTATTTAAGGCGTCCCAGGAAACTCATCACATCTTTCTTGTTCTTTGGCGGTGGCAATTCTTGGATGGATTTGACCTTTGATGGATCCAGTTCTATTCCTCGGCGGCTGACGATGAACCCAAGCAATTTCCCAACAGGAACCCCGAACGCACACTTCGCGGGGTTTAATTTCAGGTTGTACTTTCGCAGCCTATTGAAGAACTTTCTCAAATCTGCTGTATAGTCGGTGGCTTTGTTGGACTTGATGATGACGTCATCCACATACACCTCAATTTATTTATGTATCATATCATGGAATATGGTGGTCATAGATCTCATAAAGGTGGCCCCAGCATTCTTTTTGCCGAACGGCATCATCTTATAGCAGTAGACTCCCCACGGCGTGATGAAAGCCGTTTTCTCAGCGTCTTCCTCGTCCATCCAAATCTGGTGGTAACCAGCAAAACAATCCACGAACGATTGAAGTTCATGCTTTGCACAATTGTCAATCAAGATGTGTATGTTCGGGAGAGGAAAATCATCCTTCGGACTGGCCCGGTTGACATCCCGGTAGCCGACACAAACTCTGACATTTCCATCTTTCTTAGGTACCGGCACGATGTTGGCTAACCGTGTCGGATATTCAACTACCCTGAGAACCTTGGCGTTGATTTTCTTGGTAACTTCCTCTTTGATTTTCAGACTCATATCAGGCTTGAATTTTCTGAGCTTCTGCTTTACCGGCGGGCACATTGGATTGGTTGGTAACTTGTGAGCCACAACGGATGTACTTAGACCAGTCATGTCATCGTACCACCATGCAAATATGTCTTCATATTCTTTCAAGAATTGTGTGTATTCCACTTTCTCTGATGGCGATAGATGAATGTTGATGCAAGTTTCCTTGACAGTTTCTGAATCTCCCAAGTTGACTATCTCAGTTTTGTCCAGATTGGACTTAGGTCTATTTTTAAAATCCTCAACTTCTCTGATAATTTCATCGAGTATGGTATCGTTTTCCTCTGAATCACTGTCCTTTTGTTGTGTTGTCTCATTGTATGTCACAGTCATTGGTTCATCAAGACAGGAAATGCTGTAAGATAAAATAATGAGAGAAAATGATAATAAATGAATAAATATTCGTTGAAACATAAAAGTTATTTTTGAATGTTTTGGAACATTGGAGATTTTATTGGAAAATGCAAAAAATGGAAATGCAGAAAACGAAATCATCAGAAAAATGAAATAAACAATGCTTGTTCAGCCTTACTACGACTTGTTGGGCCCTGGATGGTCTGACAGTCCAATTCCTGAGGAATGATCCCTTACTCACAGCTTGGATGGTAGGGCCTTTCTCTTCCCCCTCCTCAACAATAACACAACAGTCCACGTCACCTTCTTCCAAGAATAGATCCTTCAAGGCTGCCAGAGTTTCTTCTTCTTCTGACCCCCATTTGATATTAGCTTTCCGGAAAGTCTGCTCCAAATGTGGTATAGGTTGTTCCAATGGATAGTAGGGACCGCGCCATGGTGGCGACCAGTCTTCGTACTCCTGCAAAGTGTATTTGTATTCCAACCCAAAAGTGGTTCTATGGTGCTTCAACTGTATTGGTTTGAAAATCCCCTGAAGATTTTTCCCGAGTACTCTGCCAGGCTCGTATGCACTCCAGTTCAGTATGCTTTCGATCTTACTGTCCCACCATTTGTCTTTATCCACTAGATTGACCCGTTCAATGTGGTGGTAGGTTTCTCCACCCATCCTTCTTCCACCTTCAATCACCGGGATGGTCTGGCGACCATAGATAGGGTTGCTTCCGTCTCCGTGGATGATTACTTCCTGGTGGTTCCATTCAAATTTCACTACCTGATGCAATGTTGATGCCACAACCCCAGCGGCATGTATCCATGGGCGTCCCAACAACAGATTATAGAATGCCGATATGTCTATCACCTGAAATTCAATTTCGAACCATGTAGGTCCCATCTGCAGACAAAGACTGATTTCACCGATGGTAGACGTCTGAGAACCGTCAAAAGCCTTTACATTCATAGATACTTCTTTGATCTCGTGCAGTCCCTTGCCCAATTTCTTAAGTGTTTTCAACGGACAAATGTTGAGGCTAGATCCACCGTCGGTCAGAATCCTGGTGATGAAGTAGTCCTCCCATTGCACAGTGATGTGTAGTGCTTTATTGTGACTTAGCCCTTCAGGCAGCAGCTCGTCCTTGTGGAAAGTGATCTTGTGACTCTCCAGCGCTTGACCTACCATATTGGCCATTTCTCTACTAGTTATGTTATTTGACACATTTGCTTCGTTCAGCACTTTCATCAAAGCATTCATGTGTGTCTCTGAATTCTGTAGCAATGACAGAATGGATATCTGGGCTGGAGTTTTGTTCAGCTAATCAATGACTGAGTATTCCCTGGCCTGCACCTTCCTCCAAAAATCATCCGGGCTTGTCTCAATGACGGGTGGCATGTTGGAAGCATTCTTGCTAGACTCTACCAAGTGTTCAGGTGTGTAGACCCTGCCAATCCTTGTCATACCCTGTGCAGCACCAACTTCTTCTATCTGGACTTTACTTTTCCTTCTTGCTTCAGCCGTGTAATCCCAAAGTACGGCCTTATCATTGAAAGGTGGCGTGGTTGACACTGTCACTGTGATTGGTGTAGCTACTTTCACTTCAAATGGAATGGGTGCCTTAGTAGGCGGCATAACTTCAACCTCGAACAGCAAATGAGTGTTTGCAGGTGGTGTCGTCTCAAAATTGAATGGGAGTGATGCATCTACCTCAACATCTCCCGACGGCTTGATCTGGACTATGATGGGATTAAGAGTGACTGCTGGCTTCTTGGGGTCATCACCTTCTATGATTAACCCGATCGACCCCTCTGGGTCCCAATCTTCTTCTATCTCTATCATGTTGACACCCCTATGGTATGGAAGTGGATTGTTGCGAACATTGGGGGTAGTTTATTTTGCCTGGATGACCTTGTTATCGATCATATACTGGATCTTATCCTTCAGTGAGCGACATTCATCAATTGTATGCCCGTTCATGCCGAAATGTTATGCACATGTTTTATTTGGGTTGAGCCGTTGGGATGGATTTTCAGGGGTTACAGCAGGGATATGAGTGACATAACCAGCAACTTTTAATCTTTCATACAGCTGGTCTATAGGTTCAGCAATGACAGTGTATTATTTAGGAGGTCTGCGATCAAAGTTGGGTCGAGGTCTCGAAAAATTTTGGCGAGCAAGGGGCGATTGAAAGTGAGATGGCTGAGAGTTGTAGGTATGATAAATAGGAGCTGGTTGGGAATATCTGGGGGAAGTAGGCTGATATGTAGGCGGTGGAGATGGCTGATATGTTGATGGAGGTGCTGACTAATTGGTGGGCGAGGGTGCTTGATAGGTGAGTGGGGAAGTTCTGTATACCAACGGGGATTTGGGTCCTTGTGTAACCATTACCGTTCCTACATCTTTCTTCTTGGATATACCACCAGACTGCAAGGCTCTATTGGTGGCTTGTAGGGCCTCAAAGTTAGTAACCATTCCACTCTTGATACCTTCTTCAATTCTCTCACCCAGCTTGATGATGTCAGAGAATTTGTGGTTTTCAATCACCATTAACCTCTCATAATACTGCGGGTCTTGTGCCTGGATGAAGAATTTGTTCATTTGTTCTTCCTCTAGGGCAGTCCTGACCTTGGCTTCTTCAGATCTCCAACGAGTGGCATATTCATGGAAAGTTTCAGTGGGCTTCTTTTTAAGGTTCTGGATGTAGAACACGCCTGATGCATTCTTCGTATTGAACCTGAACCGGTCCATGAAGTCTGATTCCATACTTACCCAGTCGAACCACTTCTTAGGGTTTTGGCTGATGTACCAAGATAAAGCATCTCCTGTGAAGCTCCTCATGAACAATTTCATATGAATCTTCTCGTCTCTTCCTACTCCAACCAATTTATCACAATAGGTCCTCATATGGACCCTGGGATCACCTGTACCATCGAACATTTCGAAATTAGGAGGTTTGTAACCCTCCGGTAGTTCAACATCGGGCTGTATGTAGAGATCTTCATAGGTTAACCCTTCGTCCCTTGATTCCTTCAATGCTCTGAACTCGACTAGTCAACTTCTTGAGTCCATCAACCAAATTCTTAATGAGCATATCCTTCTCACTGGATTCAGGTGTGTAAGCAATGTCTTGGGTAGAGTGAGGTAGAGTCTCCATGTATATAGGTTTGTTTTGATGACCTGGTGTTTGAGCAGAGGTGGTCACTTGTGGAGTCTTGTGGTTCAGGGATAATTAGCGGGGTATTTATTGGAGCGTGGAAAGTGTTGTGTTGGTGCTGTGGTGGGATAATTTGTTTTTTTGGTGGAGTTGTATGATGATGAGTTGTGGGAGGTTCTGTTTGTTTGGGGTGTTCTGAGGAGGTATGGGATTTTGAATGATCTGGGACACTGAGTGAGAAGGATAAATTTGCCAAGTTCCGGACATGCTCAAGCTCCCCTAAGAGTTTCAACAACCTTTGCTCGAGTTGTGTCATAGCCTCATTCTGAACTTGAGTGCCTTGATTTTTAGTGGCTTCTATTCGTTCCACTGGCGTTATGTTTTCTTGTCTGATGTTGCCCAGATCTTCCATTTTGCCTTTGCCTTTGCCTTTAGGTGGACTGGGAGGAGGATGAGGTGGAAGACCACTGGATCTTGTGTGATATGATGATGATGCCAGAATGCACGAACCAACCTTTGGGGAGGGGAAATAATCAAAAGAAAGAAACAAAAACAAAAATAAAAGGTAGCCAAGTCAGTGAGGATCATGAGAAAATATTGCAGTATTTAAACACATAGTGCAGGAACAAAATCGTGTCCTAACTTGGGAGCCTCGTTGTGCCCGAGGTAGGCCTAGAGACAAGTTGATTTGGAGAACTTAGATGCAAAATGACTCATTTCATTAATGTAAAATAGACGAGTCCAAAACGACACTAAAATAATGAACAGGAAATAAAGTCACTAATGGCACTTGGCCTTATTACATTGGTAAAAGCAATGAAAAGGAAACCTAGACTACTTAGTCCCCGAAGGACCTTCCCCAGGCTTGGTCTTCTTGGTTATGTCAATCAGGTTCCCCAGGTCTTGCATGCCCAACAACAGGTATACCCTTGTTAGATGCTCTCATTCGTTTCCTTCAGCATTTTGGCAGTCGGCGACCCTTTTTCTTGTCTTCGCTTCTAGCTCCATCAGACCCTGCTCCAAATATTCCAGCCTTTCACTAGATTTTATGGCATTTTTTTCCACTCATCGATCAGTTCCATATTAGTCTTGTGTTGCTCCAGATGCTCGGCTCGGACTCACGAGCCTCAATCGCTTCGTCTATGACCTTGTTTCTACTGATGCCCGGCTCAACTATCACTGTTATGTTGTCTTCAACCATGATAGGTAGAAGCGTACATTCCTTGTGTGGTATCTATCGGGCTCGATGGTGTCCTTTTCTACGATAATATTGAGATGCCACAGATGCTGAGCTTCATATTTGTACGGGATATCGTCGTCCTGAAAATCTGCCCTGTAATGACTCATTTTGGAGACTCGTGGTATAACTTGCTTTATACATGCCTGTCTCATGACACTAATGGGAACATAGGGATATATGCCCCTTGAATCAATCAACACCAGGTGCGGAACTTCCCTCGATCTGATGATGAATTCACTGGTAGGGAACCATTCGAACATCCATTGAACCTGGTCCTCGGTCAAATTATCAAAAAACTAAGCCCATTCTGTAGTATTTTCCGGTTGAGCGAACCTATCAGGGATGTAGGTCATCCTCTTAGGGTGGTGGAAGGCTATATGATCATTCCACGCCCTTCGTGGAAATTCCTGACGATATTGGCCTCTCTGGAGATGCTCCAATAACCAAACCTATAGTAGCAGGTTGCAACCCTCAAAGTGTTTGGCCTCCTTCTGGTAGTGGTCCAAGGATCGGTATATGTCTGCTATGATCATAGGGACAATGATATATGTTTGCCCTTCAATCCCTTCCATGGTTTTGGATACCATAGCCAATTTAGTGTGAATCCGGTCTCCTTTGCTTGGAAACACCATCAGACCTAGGAAGCAAACGACGAACACAAAAACCCTGCGGTGAATGTGACCCAAGGAAGTAATAGAGAACTCGTCGTGGAAGATACGATAGGATTTTCTATGGTCGTATCGTTCATAGAGATAATCAAAAGGTATGTAGGACTCTGTCAGGCACTCTAAACCATCGTTCCTCTTCAAACCCATCATTTTCGGGAACCCCCTAGCGGCACGGTTCTCCGGTACCAACAAACCTGGACTGTCCCAAGTTAAACCCGCAAAACCCATATCTCCTCCAAGAGGGGGGTCATTTCTATGTTGCCAAAATGGAATACAGACCTTTCTCTGTCCCAGAACATAGTGGTTGCTTCAATCAACATGTTATTTGGTTGAATATCTAGTAAAGAGGGCAAGTTCCCGAGGACCCTCTTCACATGGTCTTTCTCATTGGGTGAGAGGTCTTCCTACCAATCCAACAATATTGGTGGTATTCTTTGGACCATGCCGACCCTGGGGACTTCATGCCTCATTTTCTGCAAAATAGATAGGTTAGACCCTTACCCCCGCCAGACTCGACTATTTATACACTTATGATTAGCATGTAAGCATTTAGTTCTCCAAATAAATGCACAGAACGTGACTACGTCCGTTGGGATTATGAAAAACCCAGTGAGATTATGGTAAAAGCCTAGATAAGTCCCCAGCAGCAGAGTCGCCATGCTGTCGCCCCCCCCCCCCCC
>ML371905.1:103486-124261 GCA_005239525.1 Nicotiana knightiana | reverse complement strand
ACATTATTGGGACAACTCATTTCCTTTTGGGAAAGGGATAAGGAATTGAAGAGTCGCCACCTAACGATTTTAAGGTGCGTTAGGGCACCTATTAAGGGTCACAATAACACTAATTGAATAACCAGAGATTGGGTAAGGGCTTGAAATTACTCCAAGGGGAAGGTGTTAGGCACCCCTTAAAGTCCACAACTGTGGTTCCCAACCAAACAAGCTTTGTGAATTTTAAAACAGGTAGCACATAAGCAAACAAAAATTATAGGTAAACAAATAAAGATTTTGGGAAGATTCACAGTCTAAGCACACATATGTGCTAAAGTTTAATGGATTTAAAGTTTAAGCACATATATAAGGTTTTGAAAGATTTACAGTCCAAGCACACAAGTAAAGTTTTGAAAGAGTTATGATCTAAACACACATATGTAAGGGATAGGGGGTCCTAGGTTGTTTATCCTATAGGATCACATCGGTACAATGCCCGGTAATCACTCCTCAGAAGAGGGGCTATACGTTGCATTAGCGCACTGGTCATCATATCCATATCTACCATTCTCCACCCTTAGCGGTTATTAAAGCGAGTGTTGTTTAACGATCTTTATGCGTGTTGTTACATGTCCCTTCTTAATGGCCCTGGAGGAATTTAGGACCTCTACCTTTAGGCAGTTCTAGACAGACTCCTAAGGTTGAAAGGAGAAAATACTAGGCGACATGCAAGAACATATAGGATTTGAACAGATAAAACAGGAAAAGGCAGTTAAGAGGCTCAGATTTACCTCCACAGATAATGCACATAAGCAGCACGTCTCAAACACAAACAAGGGTAGTATTATTAAGCAGGATCCTAAAACACGATGTCTAAGTGAAAATCAGAACGCAGAAGATATGCAGATTCAATTTTATAAACACAGAAGCAGGACCTAATCAGTTTTCCTATTGAGTTTAAAAAAACTTGTTAACCATTAAGCAGTAAACATAAAGCAACAGTCTTCCAGTTTTTAAAGAGATTAATTACTTAAGGCTTGCCTAGGCGTGGGATTGTGCATAATAATTACCAGAATTGTTAAAAATAGTTCAGAAGTTGTTTTTAAAAACATTTTGTTCTAGGTGTTGCAAAATACAGGGATTATCACCAATTTATTTAAAACGGGAAGATCAAATATGAGATCGTCTTATGTCCTTTTTCATGCATCAATAGTTTAACTAAGTGTGACTAGGCGAGATCCTAAAGCATGGTATCTATTATGCACATAGAGATGCAGAATGGATGATTTCTAAATGCACAAGAAGTTACAACATAATTTCAGGATGCGCAGGAGCAACATTTTTATGTTGATGTTATTATTTAGCCTAGAAGCAGGATTTCTAAGTGATAAATAGGGTCAAATGAGATGCTGAAGCAGTAAACCTAAAACATGGCATGCTTAGAATGTATTGGTCTTAAACATGGATACTAATGCACATATAGGAAATGTAAACCTAAGGCATGGTTTCTACCCCTTGATATTTATAACATATATAGCTACCCTCCCCTTTTCACTAGCCATCCCCAATATCTGTTTAAAAATAATTATTACAGACCAACTGAGTAAATTACATAAATAGATAAAGGAAAATAAGAAGTTAAACTATAGGGAGCCTAAAAAACAGGCCCAGATTCCCAGAACCTCAAGTGCAATGTTTCATAGCCTTTCTAATATCCGGGTGTGTCAGAGTTCCCTAAGGACCTCAAGGGATCCCGGGCAGTGCTCACACCCAGATTTCATAACCATAATTGAGTAAGTGCAGTATGGAAGGGCCAGCCCAGTGCACCAGAGTTCAGAGGGATCTCATAGGAATCCCAAGGCAGTCATACACTGGAGAGGCAGAACCTAAGGACCTAAGAGTAGAGTGAGAATGCTTGACATAGTTTTGAAAAGGTTTAATATGAAAGGCAACATTTGGAGAAGACTTAGTTGAAACAGTTTTATAAATTAGGAGAGTTGTTTAGTAAAAAAACAGTCTGTTGACAAGAGTAGGACAATTAACAAACAGTAGACTAATCACAGCACAAACAGATTCAACACATTCAAATCACAGTCCTTCATACAGGGGTGATGGGAATTGGGGACACATAGAGCACATAGTATACAGGATCATAGAAGTTCTTGTAGGGGGTTTATGGGGATTAGGGGATAGCTAATGGTATCAACACAGCATGAATTTCAGAATCAACACAAAATCAGACAACTTAGGATACAAATTGCTTTGCAAAGAAAGGTTCATGCTAGAAAATAGGTAAACATGAGATAGAGCAGATCATATTGGGACATACTACAAGGGGTAACATATTCATAAGCATATTGATCCTGAGTGGGGCATAACATAATATGCTAGATGAACAATGATGTAGACATGTAAATTACATGTTGAATCAACAAAACCATAGATAGAAACAGATCAGAAACATGATAAACTGAAGCAGTAACAGAAACATGTTGGTTTTGGTACTTGAATTGAAATCAGAACATACAAGTAAGGGGATAGTAAACACAAAGTGAAGGATAGGAGAGCACAATAATTATCCTTGGCTTGCAGCCGGCTAATTCAGAACAGTAGTAAGTAAGTAACAAAGAAAGAAAGAGAGCAGAAAAGCTTTGAGTATGAGAGAGAGCTTTTTGAACTAATGTGTTCGTGTGTTTTGAGTTCAATGTCAGTGTCTTAGAAGTGAGAATGGAGGAGAGTACATATAGCAGTTGAGACTTAGACAAAATAAGGTAAAGAATCAACTATATAGCAATTAGGGAAAATTACAGATTCAATCATACATAAAATCAGCCAAGTTTCCACCAATTAAGGGGTAACCAACCAACGATCGAGAGCAGGGCAAATAATTAAAGAAGAAAATCAAGTAACCTTAGGTACAGAGTAGGTAATTAGGGGTAAGTACAAAAGAGTTTAATTAAGGAAACACTTAGTAAGAGTCAGCAAATTTCACGGTTAATCAAAGATAAGGCAAGAAATAATTAACAGTTATGAAAAATAGGGGAAATAACCAAAAATCAGCATATAGGTATTACCATAGCAAATCAGTGAATCGAGGACTCGAAATAAAACTGATTTTAAGGAAAACAACATAGGTTTCCATGAATAAACAAGTAGGCCAAGCATAAACATACTGGATTAGTCGAGAGTAGAATCACAAACCCTAATAAAGATATACTAGGGTAAAAATCACAGGACATCGAATTAAGCTAAAGGAAAATCATGAGAACCAAAGCATAGATCGAAAACAGTGCATAAGCAACACAGTCAAACTCAGAATCCAAACAAAAATGTCCAAAAATTGGGGTTTTAGCATAAACTAGTTAGGGTTGAGGTAAACTCAACATAATCAGTCGAAAACACATAAGAATAGGAGATTAAACACTTAAAATCAGAAAATGTTTTAGAGAAAAGGATTTTCGGGTAACCCTAGTTTAGGAAATGAAAAGCCATTTCGGAAATCAGGAGAATCTTCATAAAACAAGTAAAAATAAGTTCGAACCATCTCAGATCTGTACATATCTGAAAATTTCAAGAGATTAGATTAGGGTTTTTAGAAAAAATAACATAGAGATGAAGATATAGGCTTAGAAACCCATAGGTTTAAAGCGAAATAGGAAGATCTTACTCAGAAAGGCCATGGTGGCCTGAGAATGACATGAAAACCATGGGAAGTGAGTGAACCTCCTTCTGGTTCCTTCAAGGACCTTAAGGCAGCAATAATCCGGCATAAGAGGGAGCCATGGGAGCTGGGATGGTGGTGAGACCACCATAGTTACCGGCAAGTCGACAGCTGGTGAGAGGTTAGGTTTAGCAGAGAGAGTTTGAGAGATGAGAGGAGAGTGTAACAACGGAGAAGAAGAGGGAAAAGAGGAGGGAATAAGGGTTTGGGGGGTAGTCTTAGGATTAATTAAGGCAAGAAGGGATCTGGACCGTTGATTAAAAATGATCAACGGTCCAGATTAAAAGGGGAGTTGGGTCGGGTGGATTTAAGTGGATTGGGCCTGGGGTTTGGGCTGTTTTAGTTGGGGTTAGGGTCAGGTTTAACTTAGGCTACAATTAAAATGAGATTAGGTTGTTTGTTAAATACCCAATTCAAATTAATTAAAATAATTTACAAAATAGCTAATAATTATAAAAAAAATGAATTTCATGCATAGAAAATAATATAAAATGATTATTTAGTATGTAAAAGTACAAATGACTAATTTCTGGTAGAAAATAGTTCAAAATTATATGCTTGGGCTATAATTGCAAAGTTATTGCAATTATAGCCAAAAGATGCCAATTTGGTTATTTATGAAATAATTGGGTTTAATTAGGACCATGAACAATAAATTAAATCAAGGAATACTTTTGAAATCATTTGTGATGCGATTTTATAATTATTTGTTGGCAATAAATACTGGACAAATTAATAAAAATGTAGGAAAATAATGGAAAAATACCAATTGTTTATTAATGCATGACTTTGAAGGTATATATGCAATTTTAAATATTTTGGAAAAAAATGGGTATCATCAATTATTACAAACCAATTGTGAATGAATTACACAAATAGATAAAGAAAAACAAGAAGTTACACTATAGGGAGGCTGAAAACAGGCCCAGATTCTGAGAACATCAAATGCCCAAATGTTCCATAACCTTTCTCATATCCGAGTGTGTCAGAGTTCCCTAAGGACCTCAAGGGATCCCGGGAAGTGCTCACACCCAGATTTCACAACCATAATTGAGTAAGTGCAGTGTGGACGTGCCAGCCCCAGTGCATCAGAGTTCAGAGGGATCTCATAGGAATCCCAAGGCAGTCATACATTGCAGGGGCAGAACTTAAGGACCTAACAGTAGAGTGAGAGTGCTTGACATAGTTTTGAAAAGGTTTAACAGCAAAGAAGTATTTGAAAAAGAGACCCAGTTGAAGTAGTTTTATAATATAGGAGAATTGTTTAGTAAAACAGCTTTTGAAAACATTTGTGTAATTTAAACAAACAACATGTCAGTCAAACAAGTTCAACAATACTCAGAGAACAAACCTTCACACGGGGATAACTTGGGATTGGGGACAAGTATAGCAGGTATGGTGAACACATAACAGACAGGGTTCCTTGGCAATTAGTGCAAATAGTAAGACATGGATTCAGGAGTGCTAATTAGAACAAAGTCACAGAATCAGAAGTGATCTAGGGGATTCATGGTGTTGGGAGATAGTATAGTATAGGATTTCATACTATACATGATTGAGCATAACATCAAGACAACTTAGGGTAACAAATCAATAGGTGCATACCAGAACTAGGCAACCAGTACACAAGCATCAAAACAGAGTAGAGTTATGTTGAGACAGATTACAGGTTTATAAGAACATGTAACCCTAAAGAGGTAAGACATAACTAGCATACTACATGAAGCAATGATGCAAGGATGTCAATTACATGTTGAACAGCAAAACAATAGATAGAAACAGATTATGAACATGGTAAACTGAAGCAGAAAAAGAAACATATTGGTTTTGGGACTTGAATTGAAAATCAGAACATACCAGTAAAGAGACAATAACCACAAAAGTGAAGGGAAATGAGAGCACAATAGTTAGCCTTGGCTTGCAACCGGCTAACTTAGAATAATAGTAAGTGACGCAGAAAGAGAGCAGAAAGCTTTGAGTGTGAGAGATAGAGTTTGAACTAGTGTGTTTGTGTGTGTTCAGTGTATTCTCTTTGTTGGTAAATGAGAGAGCATATATATATATATATATATAGTAGTTTGAAACTAGGTAGAATAAGGTAAGAATCACAATTAGGCAGTAAATTATGGAACTCAAAACCAATTAGAGCAAAATTAGTGCAAGTACTCCCTTGATTAAGGGAGTTAACTTCAAACGTTAAGAACATGTAACAAATAAGGAAAGAAACCAATGTGTAACTGGAGCATAACAGATAAGGAAACAATTTAAACAGTGCAAGTACAGAACATGTAATTAGGACTAGGTACATAAGGTTCTAATTAAGGAAATATCATAAGAATCAATTAACAGTATAGTCAACCATAAAATAAGGCGAGAAATTAACTTAGAGGTCGAAAATCAGTAAAAGATATCATCACAGGAAATTAGGGATTCAAATAGGAACAATACTGATTAAGGGGATAATTAACACGAAATTTCTATGAACAAACGGAATAAACACATAATAGGCAAGAAGAAGTAAAATCAGAAACATAGTAAAGTAAGAATCACATAGAATCAGGGATTCAACTAGAGAAGATAGAACTGATTAGAGGAATTAACAGAATAAACATAATATAAGCGGAAGAAGCAAGAGTCAGAAACCCTACTGAACATAATAGGGTAAAATCGCGGAAACTCAGAGTGTTCATGAGAAACAAGCATACATACGAATGAAATCATCAGAGACAGACTCCGAACCCAGGATTAAGACTAGGGGACTTAGGGTTTTTAACATAATAAATCAGATAAAAGGGGAAAACATGAATAAACTTTTAAACATAGTAAAAAACATAGAATAATACGGAAAATCAGAAGGAAAAGTCACTTTGAAAAGGGGTTAAGAAACCCTAACTTTGAAGATGAAGAGGCATTTTGAAAAATCGGAGAGATCGTTAAGGAAAACAGTAAAATAACTCAGAATATACTCAGATCTATTGCAGATATGAAGAGTCAAGAGATGAGTTAGGGTTTCAGAGAGAGATAACCCAGAGGTAGAGAGAATCGGGCTTAGAAACCATAGGTTTTAGCCAGAGATAGAAAGGTCTTACTCTGACGGCCAAGGGTGGCCTGAGAACAGCATGAAAAGGACATGGGTGTGAGTTGAACTGCCTCTAGTTCTCTTGAGGACCTTAGGGTAGCAATAATCCGGTGTGTGAGGGAGCCATGGAGGCTAGGGATGGTGGTGGAACCACCATTGTTACCGGCGAGTATGAACAAGGTTTAGCAGAGAGAGCTTGAGAGAGATGAGAGGATGCAACGGCGGAGAGGAAGAGAGAATGAGGGAAATAGGGGGTAGGTCTTTAGGGTTAATTAAGGTAAGAATGAATCTTGTCCGTTGATCAGAAATGATCAACGGTCCGATTAAATGGGAATTGGGTCGGGTAGGATAGTGGATTGGGCCTGGGGTATTTGGGCTAATTTAATTGGGTTTGGGGCTGGTTTAATTCAGGCTAGAATTAAAATGAAAGTGGCTATTTGTTAAATACCCAATTCGAATTAATTAAAATAATTTGTAAAATAGCTAATAATTATAAAAAATAAATTTCATGCATAGAAAATAATTTAAAATAATTATTTAATATTTAAAAATACAAATGACTAATTTTCGATCAAAAATAGTATAAAATTATATACTTGGGCTATAATTGCACCAAAAGATGCCATTTTGGCTAATTATGAAATAATTTGGTTTAAATAGGGCCATAAACAATAAATTGAATCAAGAAATGCTTTTGAAATTATTTGTGATGCGATTTTGTAATTATTTATTAGAAATAAAATGCTAGATAAATTAGACAAAATATAGGAAAATTATGGAAAAATACCAATCGTTGTTAATGCATGATTTTGAAGGCACATATGCAATTTTAAAAATATTTTGGGAAAAATTGGGTATCAACACCTCAGTGATATCTCTCAATTATCCTTTGAAAATCACTGCCATAAGCTCAAACCCTGTTCAACAATGGTGGAAAAAGGGCAAAAATTCGCGAAGTGGGCTTTATATTGTTTCTGCCCAGGGGGTTTAGCACCTGTGGACTCGCATCTGCAGTCCCAGGTGCGCACTTGTGATCTCCACTTATCCGCTCCTTTTCTGCACCTGCGACTGCCCCCCTCGCACCTGCGGGCTCGCAGGTGCGACAACTCCTCCGGACCTGCGCCCAACGCCCAGTTGTCCTTTTCCGTATCTGCGACCATTCCCCGCATCTGCGACCATCGCACCTGCGATCTCCACTCCGCAGGTGCGGCTACACCAGAACAACATTCCAACTTCCAAACTTCCTGTTAACTATCTGAAATCATCCCGAGCCCCTCGAGACCTCAACCAATAATTCCAACAAGTCATATATCACTACCCGAACTTAGTCGAACCTTTGGAACACTCAAAACAACACCAAAACACCACATCAACCTCGGATTCAAGCTTAAGAACTTCTAACTTCCAAAATTCGCCAACGACGCCGAAACCTATCAAACCACGTCCGGATGACCTTAAATTTTGCAAACAAGTCACTGTTGACACTATGAACCTATTCCATCTTCCAGAACTCCATTCCGATCCCGATACCTAATTTTTCCACTGCCGACCAAAATTGCCACATTTCCTACTTTCACCAATTCAAGCCTAACTCTACCACGGACATCCAAATTACATTCCAGACACACTCCTAAGTCTAAAATCACCCAACGAAGCTAACCAAATCATAAAAATCTAAATCCGAATTCGTTTACTAATAAGTCAACTTCGGTTGACTTTTCTAACTTAGCTTTTTAACTAAGAGACTAAGTGTCTCATTTCACTCCAAAACTACTCCGGATACAAACCTACCAACTCGATACAACTCAACACAACTGAACAACACATAAAGAAGCAGAAATGGAGGAAATAGGGCTATAACTCTGAGAACGAACGACCGGGTTGTTACATCCTCCCCCTCTTAAACAATGTTCGTCCTCGAACGAGTCTAACAAAAGAACATACCTGGAATCACATCATCTGAAGAAATAGCATCTGGTCTAGCTGGGAGGGCATAGAAACGGTCCTCACCCCCCTCTCGAGCAACCCATAGCTGACTGGGCTCCGCCCCTAGCTGGCTGAACTCCACACCTAATTGGCTGAGCGGGTGGTGGAGGAACTGGTGCTGGTGCCATCGGACGAGTACTCCTTTGTGGAGTCCAACCCGACAGCCTAGGGAATATCTCGCAATCTGACCAAAATCTCTGTATTCAAAACAACCTCTCCTCTGGAGAAACTGCTAGTCTTGATGCCCAAAAGAACTACCCGATGATACCTGAGCTGCGTTGGAAGTGCACCGAATGATGATTGACCCTGCTGAAACAAACCTCCCTGAGGAGCACCACTGAAACCACTCTGACTACGAGGCCTCTTAGCCTCCCTCTCAGCCCTCTCCCGACCTCAAACAATCTCAATCTGTCGAGCAATGTCGACAACCTTATCAAAGGTAGCACCAGATACTCTCTCCCTAGTCATAAGAAATCGAAGCTAAAACTCGAGGCCATCTATAAACCTCTTGATCCTCTCTCGGTCTGTAGGAACCAACCAGAACGAATGACGAGCCAACTCGGAGAATCGCATCTTATACTGGGTAACAGACAACTCACCCTGGCGAAGTTGCTCAAACTGCCTACGCAGTTCCTCTTTGCGGGACTCAGGTACAACCTTCTCCAGAAAGAGAACGGAGAACTGCTGCCAAGAAAGGGAAGCTGTGTCAGCCGGCCTACTCCTCTCGTAAGCCTCCCACCAATTAAGTGCAGCCCTAGAGAACTGGAAAGTAGTGAATGAGACCCCACTGGTCTCCAGAATACCCGCGGTCCGAAGCATCCTCTGACACTTGTCCAAGAAACCTTGTGCATCCTCACCCTCAGCACCACTAAATGACGGAGGCTGGAGTCTCCCAAACCTCCCCAATCTGCGCTGCTCATCCTCTGGCATAATAGGACTACATAGTCCTGAGTAGCTGCAACCGGCTGGGCTGGAGGTGCCCCCGACGTGTGATGTCCTTGAACAACCTGCTCAGGTGTGGGAGCGACGGGAGTTTGGGTGCCTCCCCGGGCCTGAGAAGTAGTTGCGGCAGTAGTAACTGAAGCCGCCTGAGCAAGGCCCGTACATATTGATAGAATTTGGGCCAGAGCCTCCTGAAGGCCTGGAATAACAATAGGCACGGGCGATGCCTGGGATGGTCCCGCCGGAACATCTACCTTGGGGACCTGGTCCTAAGCGGGAACAACTGGGGGATCTGTAGGTGTTGCCCCAACTGTTGCGCTGGTGATTCCTGTGCTCCTACCACGACCCCTACTGCGGCCTCGGCCTCTCGCGGCCCGAGCTGGCAGTTGTCCCTCCTGACCGGTAGCACGAGTCCTCACCATCTGTGAGAGAATGAAATAAACAAGTGTTTAGTTGCAAGAATACATAGAACGCACGAAAGGAATCCAAGAATGTGAAATTTTCCTAAAGGTTCTACAGCCTCTCGAAGATAAGTACAGACGTCTCCGTACCGATCCGCAAGACTCTACAAAACCCGCTCATGAATCGTGAGACCTATGTAACTTAGGCTCCGATACCAGCTTGTCACGACACAAAATCTAACCATGGTCGTGATGGAGCCTATCGTGTTACAAGACAAACATATTTCCCAAAATATTATTCCCAAATTTGATTATAAGAATTTAATAAAACATATCCAATATTTAAATTTCTCATAAACAAACCCAACTCTAGATATAATAAAGAAAATACGGAAACAAGCCCCAAACAGTGGGGTGTCACTAAGTCACGAGCGTCGAAAACTATGAACTAACTGTCTAACTATCAAATATCAATACAGTCCAAAGAAATAAATAATAATAATATGAGTAACAAGGTCCTGTGGATGCTAGCAGCTACTTTGTAGTCTCCAAAGATAGCCGTCCTGAACTCAACGATCGCCGCGCTCTAATTCACCAGGATTTACACATGAAGTGCAGGGTGTAGTATGAGTACAACCGACTCAGTGATAACAAAAATAACTAAGGAACTAAGTAGTAGTGACGAGCTAAGCAAAACAATCCAATTACTTATTTCCACAATTAAGTACAAACAGGGGTAAACAGGGAATTTTCATAAATCAACGAATGCTACAAAGAAATCAACAAGTAAATGCAGCAACAACAAAAGTAAATGAAACCTTCCGGCAATGTCACTCCATCACTCAACACTCAGCACTCAATACACACTCTCAATAGGTACCTGCGCTCACTGAGGGTGTACAGACTCCGGAGAGGCTCCTACAGCTCAAGTGCTAATCTGCACGGACAACTCACGTGCTGCATAGACAACTCACGTGCCATGATATCAATATCTAGATCCGCACGGTTAACTCACGTGCTACGGGGACAACTCACGCGCTATGGTATCAATACTTGTATCCACACGGACAAATCACGTGCTATCATATCATATCATATCGAATATCTCACAACAGGCCCTCCGCCTCACTCAGTCATGTACCTCTCCAGCCTCACAATTCACAGGAAATAAGGGAACACAACCCAAATCAAATATAACAGCATATCAGCAAAATAACAGAGACTGAGATAAATATGTACAAGAATTTCTGTGACTGCGTGAAAAAATGTGATCATGAATAAAGCCTAAGCATGATCTCTAGCATGAAGGCAATCAAGTTCAATAACATGAAAATACTTAACACAGATAATGGTCATTAGGCCTCATAGCCTCACGGGACGGACCAAGTCTCAATCCCTTGCGGTGTACACCCACACGCCCATCACCTAGCATGGGTATCACCTCCAAACAGTCACATGATATCAAATTCTCCGGGTTTATACTCTCAAAGCCAGAGTTAAAACTGTTACTTACCTTAACAGCGTAAAATCCTACTTCGGGATGTTCTCGTCCCTCGATTCGGGCTCCAAAAGCTCCGAATCGATCCATAATCAGAATAATACTATCAATATAGATTAAAGAAACGAATTCCATAAGAAAAATTACATAAATAGGCAAAAATCCGAAATCAGCTAAAATTCGGCCCCCGGGCCCACGTCTTGAAATCCGACAAAAATTACAGAATTAGAAACTTCGTTCTCTCCCGTGTCTAACCATATAAAATTCATCAAATTTTGACTTCGTTTGGTCCCTCAAATCCTCACTTAAAACTCTCCAAAGCTCAAGTCCTAACTCCCTAAATTTTACCCTAAGCTCCTACAATTTTCATGGCTAATCAGTGGAAAACATCATAAACACGCGTAATTAAACCCAAACGACTTACCTCAGTGATATTTCTCAATTCTCCTTTGAAAAATACTGCCTAAGCTCAAAACTCGTTCAACAGTGGTGGAAAAAGGGCAAAAATTTTCAAAGTGGGCTTTATATAGTTTCTGCCCAGGGGGTTTCGCACTTGCGACCCCTTCTTCGCACCTGCGGACACACATTTGTGGTCCCAGGTGCGCACCTGTGATCTCCACTTATCCGCTCCCTTTCTGCACCTGCGACTACCCCCCTCGTACCTGCGGGCTCCCAGGTGCGACAACTCTTCCGCACCTGCGCCCAACGCCCAGTTGTCCTTTTCCGTATCTGCGACCATTTCCCGCATTTGCGACTATCGCACATGCGGTCTCCACTCCGCAGGTGCGGCCACATCAGAACAACATTCCAACTTCCAAACTTCCCGTAAACCATCTAAAATCATCCTGAGCATCCCGAGACCTCGACCAATAATTTCAACAAGTCATATATCACTACATGAACTTAGTCGAACCTTCAGAACACTCAAAACAACACCAAAACACCAAATCAACATCGGCGTCAAGCCTAAGAACTTCTAACTTCCAAAATTCGCCAACGACGCCGAAACCTATCAAACCACGTCCGAATGACCTCAAATTTTGCACACGAGTCACCATTGACACTATGAACCTATTCCAACTTCCGGAATTCCATTCCGATCCTGATACCTAATTTTTTCACTGCCGACCAAAATTACTAAATTTCCTATTTTCGCCAATTCAAGCCTAATTCTACCACGGACCCCCAAATTACATTCTGGACATACTCCTAAGTCTAAAATACCAACGAAGCTAACCGAATCATAAAAATGCAAATCCGAATTTGTTACTCATAAGTTAACTTTCGGTTGACTTTTCTAACTTAACTTTCTAACTAAGAGATTAAGTGTATCATTTCACTCCAAAACTACTTCGAACCAAAACTTATCAATTCGATACAATCCAACACAACTGAACAACACATAAAGAAATAGAAATGAAGGAAATATGACTATAAGTCTCAGAACGACGACCGGATCGTTACATTTTGGTAAATGCATCCTTTCACTGTACTACGATTTTGCGTTTAACCTGTTTTTATTTTATCTGCCGATTTTATATTTTAAGTGTAGCTAAGAGGGTGTGAATTTACCTCAAATTTGTAAAGTAAATATTTATAATATCTTCTATCAATTTGACAAAAAATAAAAGAACCTGTCAATCACAATATTTATCCGGTTATCCCTCGTTAAATGCTACTCCTTCCGGTCGGCCACTCCATAATAAGTGAGTGATTTTTTAATTTAGTTTTGTCTAAAATAAGTGAATTTTTCAGATTTTAAAAATGAATTAATTATTTTTTTCTTATATTACTTTTAGAATATGTGTTACTAGTGTCTATGTGAAAAAGTAATAAAATTTAATATTATTAATTTTATTTCTAATTAATATTAAAATAAATTTTTTAATATGTATGAAAATAACAACAATAACTTATTTTAGACCGAAAGAGTACTTGAAAAATCACCTAAAAATAATCAAAAGAATAATATGGGAGATGGGAATTAAGAGACCACTTCTCCACGAGCTGTTC
This sequence comes from Nicotiana knightiana, assembly GCA_005239525.1. Taxonomy (NCBI): domain Eukaryota; kingdom Viridiplantae; phylum Streptophyta; class Magnoliopsida; order Solanales; family Solanaceae; genus Nicotiana; species Nicotiana knightiana. The sequence goes on along the minus strand of ML371905.1, from coordinate 110,642 downwards.
AATGTTTCGAAGTCTCCGACAATGACTTTGAAATTTGATCCAAAGTTCCCAACACCAAAGCAATCACTTTAAATTTTATGTAATTTTTTTAATAAGCATTAATTAAATATTTATGAAATAATAACTTATTAGCTATCTTTTTTTCTTTAAGCTATCACTTATTAGAATTTAGAATCCAGAATTAAAGCGTGGTTCTTTTGGACATAAAAGATCGAAATAGATGAAAAAGAATTGGTAATCTTTTAATATAGAACGTCATTTTAAAGAGCGCTATACTTTAACGTTAATTTTATCCGTTAAAATATAGCGCGATACCGCGCTATACCTAATATTTATATTTTAACGCGTAGCGCTTTAAAAAAATGTGCTATACATAAAGACCTGCTATGTGCGTCTCTCTCTCCATTGAGTTTCCTAATTTTCTTTTCTGGTTTTTTTATTTTTATTTTTTCCACTATGGCTACACAAATCTATTTTTTTAAATTCATTTTTATCATGCCCCCACCTGTCACACCTTTTTTATGTCCATCAAACCTATTACGAAATTGAGTTAGAAGAGTTTTTTCATCGAAGTGACGTTTTGAAAAGGGATTATTCATTATTTAGAGTCGCCATTTGAAATTTAGTTTTGGTGTTCCAAGCCACCTTTTATCTTGAATCCCTTAACAAATGATGGCTTGACTCTTAATTTATGGTCTACGAAAACAGAAGACTGAGTAAGGAATTCTGTTGACCGAGGGAAAGGTGTAAGGCACCCCTCGAGTCCCGCGGTTCTAGCACGGTCGTTTTATTGACTCATGTAAGGCTTAAATCAATTTTTAGCTATTTACCGCTTAATTAATTATTATATTTTTATTAGTTGTGTTTACCAAGATGCGGAACGCACACAAGGTACTTCTTTGAAATTAAATATTAAACCAAGGTACGGAATATACACATGGTTATAACATAATTACTTTTAAATCTAAAGGCATCGAGACGCGGAATGCGCACATGATCCTTTTATTATTTAAGCATATCAACCCAAGGTTCGGGTATGAACACACGGGCTAATATTTAAAGTACGCCTAAAATTTTCTAACGTATTTAAAGTTTGTTATTTATTTTGTCTCTTTCATATTCGATACATATATTTGTATATTTTATTAGTATTTTACTTATTGCAACGAGTCCTCAATTAGTTCGTTATTCATCTTGCTACCTAAAAAAATTTACCACTCTTCTTGTTTTGTTGTTATCAAAATATTGAAAAGATTAAAATGACATTATTTAATGAAATTATGACTAAAATAAAAGAAGGTTTAATAAAAACTATTTAAATGAAATTCTTGGACAAACAGTACAAAGGAAAATAATCATTCTTGCATAACACTCAAATTAGTAAATATGCACGTGAAACCTAAAAATAAAAATTGGAATCATAGTATTCAACTGACTTTTGAATCATCCCGCACATTCTTATTTAATTAAACTAAAAATTAATAGTCTTAAATGTATTTGTACAAGAAAATAGAATGATATAAATATTTAAACATGGACAACACTTAAAATCAAGAAATATGGCAAACAATCACAAAATAATAAAAAAGTATTTTTGTTGACAAAACCTTTAAACAATTTTATGAACTATCTATAGTCTAAAATTTCACGTGGATTATGGCAAAAGAATGGATTATAACTAAAAATTAAAAGTTAGGAACAAAATTTAGATTAGTATGATTCTTTAAATTCCCAAATATATATATACATATATAACTAACAAGAAGAAATCGACGCTATTTAAAAATACAAAAGAAAGCGAAAGAATAATTGAATTTAAATAAACAAACATCATACAATCGGTTATACATGACTTTAAATTAACCAAGGAGATTGAGTGTTACCTTTTTCGAAGATTTCACGCGGCAAGCGACTTAATCTATTAATTATAAAACTTCTAAAACCACGAACGAAATCCACGAACTCGTTCTTTTTTTTTCCTTCCTTTTGCTTTCAAAAGAATTTTTTTTTTCTTTGTTCCTTTTCTTTTAATACGGAGTATCTAATTAAAAGATACTCCGTATATATATTCACACTTTAGAATGTGAGTATTATTATTATTATTTATTTACTTATTTTAATTAAATAAAATCTACTAAGTGTAAGATAAAAGCTTAAAATATTAATATTAGGCCTAAAAGGAATATTTACACTAAAATAGTATAACATTTGAGTGTGGTCAAAAAATAGTTGTTCACACCACCTATGAGGAAATAATATTTCTTTTATTTCAAGTTGTATTGGAGATTTATTTCTTTTAATTTTCAAAACCTTTTTATAGGAGTTATCCCTCTTTTAAATTCAAATTTGAAAAATATAATCAACCTTGAAAGATTTGAATTTTAGAGACCTCATCCACAACAGATTCAAATTATAACCTTTTTATTTTTGAAATTATTTAATCTTATATTCCATCTACTATCAATGACATACATTGTTGGACTTTTTTTTAAAATATAAAATGAAAAGATACGTAAAACTCTTATTAATATTCATTTTAAATGATAGTTTCTGTATTTTGAAGATACTAGGCTTATATAAAAATTTAAATTCTTAAACATCATAATCCAATATAATATTTTCGCGTAAAATGTGTAGGTGGAAGTACTACTTTAGACTTAAAGTGGCATTTTTGTTATCTCTTTTATAGTTTTTATTTTTTTATTTTATAAAATTCTAATATGATGTGATCCCTTTAAGCGATACAGTTAATCTGATAAAATGGACTAAAAAGACAATCTTTTGAGGGACAGAAAGTATTTTAATTTTTTTATATATTATCATCGACAGTTGGAGTGTTTATAAAATCAAACCAACTAAGTCGATTTGTTAAATATATACACCAAATCAAAGCAGTTGAGTCGATTTTCATCGATTCACTTTGTCGGTTTTATTGGATTTTCGGTGTTTAAATTTTTTGTTAAATTTTCTTAAAGTATGTTAAATACATTATCAAACACATACTCAACTGACTATAATCTAGCATAATACTATCATGCCAGTTACTCTTTAAGAAAATCTATCATTTATCAAGATATATTGATGAAAATTTTGAATTAAAAACTACTAAATAATTTATGGATCCAATTAAAGATAAATTATTTTAATATGAAATATATTCTTGAACTTATCAAAATAAAGACTACAAATCCAACTAGAAGTAAGATCAAATATCTAAATTACTATTAAGACAAAGGACTAGATATGTATTTATATAATCAATTTAGTTTATTTTTCAATTATTTTTTACTTCAAACCAAAATCAAATCAAAATTTATTGATTTTTAATGTTAAAAATCAAAACAAATCAGTTTTCTTCTTTAGTTTGAGTTGATCTTCGGTTTGATTTGATTTTTTCATATTACCTGAACGCCTCAACTCAATAAGGAGGTTAAAATTTTCATGGTACTAGATCTACATTTTAAAAATTACGATAATAATGGAGTAAATTATTCCTACAATGTTCAAATACTACTATGTAATGTTCAAAAAACTACAATTTCCTCATAGGTGGGGCATGGTAAAAATGAATTAAAAAAAATAGATTTGGATAGCAAATTAGGAAACTCAACGAAGAGAGAGAGGCAGGCACATAGCAGGTTTTAAAATACACTGAAAATGCAAACAGATGTATAACACATTTCTTTAAAGCGCTACGCGTTAAAATGCAAGCATTAGGTATAGCACGGTTATTTACTGCGCTATATTTTAATGAACAAAACTGACGTTAAAGTATAGCAGCATTTAAAAGGACATTATAAATAGAAAGATTACCAAATTTTTTTTACCTATTTCAGTTTCTTGTGTCCAAAAAAACCACACTTTAGTTTTGGACTCAAAATTTATAGGTTGTTTGGCTAAACTTCTAAAATTAATTTATTTTATAAAGTATTTTTTTTAAAAGAATTGTTGGTGAGAAATAATTGTGTTAAGTTAACTATTTGAAAAATATTTTTAAACGATAATTAATGTTTGACCAAATTTTAAAAAAAATAATTTCTTTTAACAGTGCTTTTTGAAAGGTGTTTTTGTGGAAAAATTACTCATTTTTTGCTTCTCAAAAATTACTTTTACTTGTACTCAAAAACAACTTTTTCTTCAAAAAAATTGGACAAAAACCTTAACTTAAAAAGAAATACTTTTGGTAAACAGAAGGGCCAAATAAGCTATTAGTGATATGTATAAAAAAATATTTACCATGTCAGTATTTATCCTAAACAAAATAAATTGACACTTAACTCCTTCTAGATTCTTCCAAGCAAGAGTGTATTTATAACAAGAGAACAGAGAGTGAAAGGTGGAAGAGAAAGCCCAGAAACGAAATGAGGCAAAAAACAGAGAGTTTGGGATTTTTATTCAAAGGGTGGTTGCCCCTTTCTGTTTAGCCAATGATTTTCCTTTAAAAAATATCAACAGCCCTTGAATTTCTGGAAATACGTACTACTATACAGTCATTTTTCAGCATGAATCAACAACAACAGCTAGATCTCTCTTTCTCTGTTTCTGTGATTTTAATTCCTCTTTTTTGATACATAACAATTGAGGCAGTGATGATATTTCATTCGGATTCTGGGCTAACTGGATCGGGCATTGAGACTATCCGACCCGTATCTTGGCCTGGCAAATCACCGGACGGTTTGCTGCCGGTTCGGAGGCTTTCTCTTTGCATGCAACCGGTGATTTTGCAGCCATGGCGCGGTCGCCTCTCTTTTGCCCGATCTCTCTTTGCAGGTCTGAGCCTCGTAAGTATTGTGAAATAGAAAAATCTTAAACTTATTCTTCTTTGAATTTCTACTACTTTTTGCTCCTAAACATGGAATCAGGTTGTACGTCAGTGGGCAAAACAAGAATTGTTGACGCTTTAAATAGTTCTCTTTGACACAGAGCAGAAAACCTAAAGCTCAGAGACAGTGAATGAGGGTTGCAGAGAGTAGAGGGAAGCTCAAAGGACAGCTGCTCCTCTTTACAATACCTATGATTTCATTTTTGCATAAAATGCCCTTCTGTAGTAAACTATGTCCAAACGACCACTCTACTGTATCTCCAAATCCTCACCCCGAAAAAGAGAATCAATAGTAGTAATAATAATAATAATTGGAGCAAAAATCTGAGGCTGTGATGATAAATTTTTTCTTCTGTCTCTGAGCAAATTGATAAGGAAAGGAGAACAATCGGACCCGTATCTTGGTGGGCGACCCGGACGGTGACGACCTGCAACCGGTGTTTGCAGCCATGGCGGTGTCTCCAATCTCTTGCCTTGTCTTCAATATTACAGATCTGAGCCTCAATTGGAAAGGTATTTTCTTAAATGCAGACTTATGAGCTCTTTTTCAATTAAATTTTGAAATTCGCAGGTGAAAAATCCACGAGAATTTTCCCTAAAAATGCAAAAAGGTTAGCCCATAAAGAAATGAGGCAAAACAGAGAGAATTGGAATTTTCATTTGAAGGGTGGTTACCCCTCTGTTCCGCCATTGATTTTCCTCCTCTTTTTAAAAAACAGCCCTTGTTTGCGACTGTTTACCCTTGAAATTGGATAACAATTGAATTTGCAAGTGATTTTAAGGATACACGGATTAATTTGACGCAAAGCAATAAATTGGATTAGATTGAACAAGTAAAGATAAAAAATGAATTTAAACCACACGAATAGGATAGTTTCAGCCTTAATGAAATGTTCCGATCAGGGCTCACTATAGCCAGCACTGATGAACAAGAGGAAAAAGCTAGATAACAGAGAAAATGATAATATATTGCTTTGGCATGCGTGATACAACGTACACTATGAATTATTAGGCCCCCTTTATATAGTAGGAGAGTTCGTACAATTCTATAAAAGGTAAAAATCTTCTGATTAACTGATTGCCGGTTCCCTATCAATACGTGTCGAGATCTCCGCCATGATACTCTGCCGGTCACGGATATCACGGCCTTCTGTTGGCCGTGCTTGATTACTTGACAACGTTTTTCGAAGTTATTCAAGGCTAAGACCCTGAACCATGACCCCGATATTCTTGAGGGTGGGCGTCATGGTTCCAGACTCCGAATCGATGAGACCTTTGCCTCGATTTCGCCTCCTTGTCATCATGTCTCGAACTTGGCTTATCATGTTGGGGACCGGGGTGTACCACGAGCCAGGAACCCGTATACAATGGCAAAAGCAGACAACGTTTAGACATAAGAATTGTAATATTCTGAAAAAAGTAATTTTTTTTTGTGGGCGCGCTTATGTTGCTGATGGAAGTTACATAAAGAGGCAGTGATGATGATGTTTCTTGTATCTGGGCTAACCGATTTGGGCATAGAGATGACCCAACCCGTATCTTGGCATGGCAACCCGGTATGGCCTGTGATTGAGATTTATGTCTCTGGTGTTCTGCAGCCATGGCGTTGCTGACTTCTCTTTGCCTTATCGTAACACATCAGAGACAAAGGATGAGGGTTGCTGGGAGTAGAGTGAAGCTCAAGGGCAACTGCTCCTTTCTACAATACCTATGATTTCATTTTTCCAAAAAAATGCCCTTCTGCAGTACACTATGTCCAAACGACCTCTCTACTCTATCTTCAAATACTCACTCTTAAAAAGAGAGTCAGTAGTAGTAATAATAATTAGTAGTAGTAGTAGTAGTAATAATAATAATAATAATAATTGTAGCAAAAATCTGAGGCTGTGATGATTTTTGTTCTTTTGTCTCTGAGCAAATTGATTAGGGCAGGAGAACAATCGGACCCGTAGCTTGGCGGGGCGACCCGGCCGGCGACGACTTGCAGCCGGTGTTTGCAGCCATGGCGGTGTCTTCAATCTCTTGAGTTATCTTCAAATATTACAGATCTGAGCCTCAATTGGAAGGTTATTTTCTTAAATGCAGAATTAAATGCAAAATGGTTAGCCCAGAAAGAAATGAGGCAAAACAGAGAGTATTGGGATTTTCATTAGAAGGGTGGTTGCCCCTCCCTGTTCCGCCATTGATTTTCCTCCATTTTAAAAAAACCAACAGCCCTTGTTTATGACAAAAGCAGCAGCAGAGAGCGTTTGGACATAAGAATTGTAAAATTCCGGAAAAAAGTAAAATTTTTTCCAGTGAAATCTGTATTTACTTTTTTTTTTTTTTTTTTTG
>ML371905.1:74010-103437 GCA_005239525.1 Nicotiana knightiana | reverse complement strand
GAAATTTTTTTTTTTTTTTTTTTTTTTTTTTTTTGTGTATGCTGTTTATGTTGCTAATGGAAGTTACATAAAAAGGCAATGATGATGATGTTTCTTGTATCTGGGCTAACCGATTTGGGCGTAGAGATGACCCAACCCGTATCTTGGCGTGGCAACTCGGTATGGCCTGTGATTGAGATTTATGTCTCTCACTTGCAACTGCTGTTTTGCAGCCATGGCTTAGCTGGCTTCTCTTTGCCTTATCACAACATATCTGAGCCCAATCTCTGCAAGAAAAGAAAAAATAGATAATGTTTTCTATGATTTGGATTAACGGGAAAATAGGAAGAAGAGACTTGGAGCAACGGTAAAGTTGTAAGCTTGTGACCTTTCCAGCTGGGCAGCTACCGATGCTTGCATTAGGGTATCTCTCTACATCACACCCCTTGAGTGTGGCCTTTACTTGGACCCTGTACGAACGTAGTTTTCTAGTGCACTGGGATGCCCTTGGATTAACAGGAAAATAGCAAAAAACTCATTACTATGAGGCTGCGGTCAAGGTAGGGAGTTTCATTGGGTGGTTTTGCCCCTCTTTGTAATTGTCCGCCGCCAATGATCACTCAAATGTCCGTTTTTAGAACCAGCCTTTTGGTGAAAATACGTATTACTTCCTCCCTTTCAATTTATGTGACACAATGAGGCTATGAAGATTTTATTGTTCTGTGGAAGATGAATCAGACTTATAAATCTATTGAGCTGGGGAAAAATTGTAATCTTGGCGTGGCAGCTCAGATGGGTCTTTGAGATATTGGAGAATTATCCATTTTTTTTGTGTTTTGCTGTTTCATACTAACTGATGGTTGCAGCCATAGCGGTCTTTATCCAAAGCTTTTTGGGGTTTTGTCTGAGATATTGAACCCACGCCCTTCTGATTAAAAATGATAATACTTGCTTTTTTTTATCAGCAACAGCTAAAGAATGAGACATTAGAGTGAAATGTGGGAATTCTGTGATGGTGGTTGCCGTTGTTTTCTGGTTAGCCCATGATTTCCTTTTTCTTTTTCTTTTTTGCCCCCCTCTTTTTGCTTGTATGCAATGTTCGTATTTCCCCATAATTATGAATATGTGCTGAAGAATGCATGTTTGTCTATGTGCTGGAAATGATTAATTACCAGAAAAGAAAAACTTGCTTGAGTCTGTTGGAATGGCCCAAAAAAATGAGAGAATGGGGTAATAGAGAGAAGGGTATCCCTATCAAAGCTGGTTTCCTATCTCTGCTTTACCATGATTCTCCGTGTTCGAAAAAGCATGAGCCTTTAAAGAAAAAAGTGAGAAAACTACATCAGTTTCTGGATGCTGTCTCTGTGGCTTTGATTATGTCCTCAGATCTGATGGTCCCTTGTTCATATCTTCTAGGTTCTTATCATTTGGGAAATGGGACGGATGTTTAAAAAACATTGTGGACGACATGTGAAAAGGGCTGTAATGATACTTTTGTTCTTTCTTTTCTGTGCTAATCAATGAGCACAGAGACTACCTAACCCATATCCTGGCTTGGCATCCCAGTATAGCCTGATCAAGAAACTTCTCTCTCGTGGTCGTGGAACCTATGTTTCTTATGGTGAGCCTCAATTTCATGTAAACTGGATTCAACTCGAGAACAAGGATGAGGCTCCATGGGATGGTAAGTTTCTAAGTGCTCTCTGTATTCTGCTGCTTGTAAGAAACATACCTTTCAGGCTTAGTGAACGCTCTTATGGGTATTAACAATCTGCTCTCTCTCTCACTACATCTCTGTCTTTCCTCTGTGTGTATTGTTTGTGTGTTAATGGATTTTACATAAAGAGGCAGTGATGATGACTACACGTAACTGGGGCTGTGATGTTACTTCTAGTACTTTCTTTTCTGGGCTAATCAACCTGCATGGAGACGACTAAACCTGTGTCTTGGCTTGGCAACTCAATGGGATTACACTGGGTTCGTCGTTATTGCGTGTTGTTGTATGCCTAGATTTGAGCCTCAATTTGCTTAGAAAACAAACCTTTTCCTTGGTTCAATGGAGGGTTATGATCTAGCATGCAGCCTTCAGGTTATAAAGTTCGAAGAGAAAGCATTCTGTTCCTAGTGTTGCACCCGACCTGGTGTTGAATTTGTTCTTGCGTCTGTGTTTTCAATCAGCATCAAAACTATTGAGTATCAAGCAATCATGCCTCAATCTTGGAACCAAACCCGGGTCTCTCTCTGTCTTGAGTACATATCCGAGCTGCAGCTTTCTTCAATATTTCTAGTTTTATTTACCTTTTAATTTTAGAAACTACAGCTAGTGACAGAAAGCAATTGGAAAAAGTTGAGTAAGGTTTTGGGTTTTGTGACACGAATTAAAAGGGGGATTTTTCGTTTTCCTTGTTGACATGAATTTAGTCGTAATTAAGTAATATTCAAGGGGATTGCCCCTTCTATTCAAGCTATTGGATTTTGGGGTGTACAAATCGAATCAGAAATCGTACCAAATTGAAAAGTCAAATCAAATCGGAGATCCGACTAGGTTTGGTTGATTTGGTTTGGTATTGAGTAAAAAAATCTGAATCAAATCGATATATAAAGATATAATTTTAAGATTTTATATAGAAATTTTTTTTAAAAGATGTCTAATAAATATTTGTGATTATCTTTCAGTATATAATATTTAATAGTATATGAAGTGTTCTATATTTATTAGGTCACTTTCTCGTCAAATGTTATTCAAAAGCGTCAATCTCTTTGTTCTTTCATATCATATATTAAGATCTACTAAATTGTTATATCTTTTTCGAATGTACAGTAGTTATCATATTGATTTTTATGTTTAATTACTAAATTCAGTTAACCTTGAAAGTAAATGTCCATTAACGAAACATTATTGGCAGAGGATTAAAAAAATAACTATGATGTGTTACTAAGAAAATTCTCTCATAAGAATATTTTAATAGAAAGTATGTTTGTCAATTTTATATATTTTTACTAAATATATATTATTTTGTCAAAAATTTAACAAAGTAAGATTGAAATAATGTTTAAGTAAAAAAAATACGAAAAATCTACAAAATCGAATCAATCCAAATCGATATAGTTAGGTAAATTTGGTTTTGATAAAAATCAAACGTACCTTATCTATGTCCCGGAACTGGATCTTAGACCTCTCTAATCAACAGCTTCATGAGTGAATTTTAGTTGGAAAAACTTGGTGTATGTTTGACTTCAAGATTATTGAATCTCCGTTTCTTACTGCCGAAGTGCTGATATTACGTGAAAGGGTACTGCAGTGATAAGGGTACTAACACGTGATATATGAGTTAGGTGCGCGTAGGGGTTTGCGTCTTTATCACAGATAAAAACTTGGTATTTAAATAAAGAATAGTAGATGTGTGGGTTCACTATCCATATAGTATCGAGCTACGCGCCTCTAGCCCTTGGATTATCAACTATAATTAAATGATATTTTAAAAAAATTTGTGAGCACCTAATGTTTTATCGTAATCGAATCTTTTATCATTTTTTAATATGTAAATATGTTTTGAATTTAATCTATATATTTTAGCTTTTGTTTTACCTTTTATAGATTTTTCTTAGGAAATTAAAACTCACAAAAGATTCACATTTTTGAATTACTAGCTTTGTTTTAATTTGCAAAAGAAAAGAAATTCACAAAAATATGTTTTTTCTTCTAATTTTGTTAAGACTAGCAATTTTATAACTTTTTTCCCTTATAGTTTCTTATATTTTCCTAGTATTTAGGTTTAGTGTAGTATTTTTTATTTTGATTATTTTTAATAAATAAATAAAAAAAAGAGGAAAAAAGAACGAGTGCAAAAATGTAACTAGCAAAATTCTCTCATATTTTATGTAACAAACTCACATGTTGTCACTCAAAATATAGAAAAAGCAGCACAAAAAGCGGGGAAACGGAAGGGGAAAAAGTGAGGAAAGAAACTAAGTGAGCCCCTGTTTCAGTCACTTAGAGGCAGGGGAAATAATAAGATGCAACATAAGAACCTTTTCGCTCTAGGTGACAATATTTGCCCAAGGGATATAAAAGGAATATAAGAAGAAGATACCCGTTTGTGGTCTTTAGGGATAATGAATAGCAATGTAGAGAATCTATCAAGATCTAAATATGGATAACAAATAAGCAGTTAGTATAATACATTCTAGTTTGCTATTATAATCGCTACAGTACCTTGTGTATACGCTGAAAATAATTTAGTTTCAATAAGAATATCATTATAGATTTGGGAATTAGAATTTTAAGTTTAATTACTTATTGGTTTGTAACTATTTTCATAATTCTAAGACTAAATTTAACGCTTTATTATTTTAAAACTTAATATATAAATATATTTTTCACAGGTAAATTTATTCGTTACGGTTCAGTATTTTTTTAATTTATTTTCATAAAATAAAAAATATGTCATAATTGTCGGTACGGTTATAGATTTATATAAAAATTTACGATTTTATTAAAAGAAATCTAAAAATCTATTCGGTACGGTACCATTCCCTCGCTTTTTAAATATCCATTTGACACCCCAAACCCCGAGTTTTAAACTTTCAGTTTTTGGTAAATGCATCCTTTCAATGCACTATGATTTTGCGTTTAACCTATTTTTTTATCTCAATTTTGTAAAGTAAATATTTATAACATGTTCTAACAAATTGAAAAAAAATAAAAAAGACATGTCAATTAAAAAAAAATCTATCTGAAAAATTACCTTAAAAAAAATCAAAAGAATATTATGGGAGGTGGGAATTAAGAGACCACGTCTCCACGTGCTGTTCTTTGTTTCGAAGTCTTCCGACAATAACCTTAAAGTTTGATCCAAAGTTCCACCCAACTCATTCTAGATTCTTCCAAGCAAGAGGGTATTTCTAACAAGAGAATATATAAAGTGAAAGATGGAAATTCAATTGGTGAAAACCGAAGGATTTCCCCCAGCAAAGAAAGTTAGCCCAGAAAAAAATGAGGCAAATATAGAGATTTTGGGGTTTTTGTTCAAAGGGTGGTTGCTCCTCTCTGTTTAGCCAATGATTTTCCTTTTGCCACTTTTAAAAAAAATTCAACAGCCCTCGAATTTCTGGAAATATGTACTACTCTACAGTCATTTCTTCAGCATGAATCAACAACAACAGCCAGATTTCTCTTTCTCTGTCTCTGTTTCTGTGATTTTAGTTCCTCTTTTTTTTATACATAACAATTGAGGCAGTGATGATATTTTAATCCGGATTCTGGGCTAACTGGATCGGGCATAGAGACTATCCGACCCGTATCTTGGCCTGGCAAATCACCGGACGGTTAGCTGTCGATTCGGAGGCTTTTTCTTTGCATGCAATCGGACCCGGTGATTTTGCAGCTATGGCGCGGTCGCCTCTCTTTTGCCCGATCTCTCTTTGCAAATCTGAGCCTCGTAAGTATTGTGAAATAGAAAAATCTAAAACTTATCCTTCTTTGAATTTCAACTACTTTTTGCTCCTAAACATGGAATCAAGTTGTACATCTGTGGGCAAAACAAGAATTGTTGACGCTTTAACTAGTTCTCTTTGACACAGAGCAGACAGTGAATGAGGGTTGCAGAGAGTATAGGGCAGCTGCTCCTCTCTACAATACCTATGATTTCACTTTTGCCAAAAATGCCCTTCTGCAGTAAACTATGTCCAAATGACCTCTCTACTCTATCTCCAAATACTCACTCCCAAAAAGAGAATCAGTAGAAGTAATAATAATAATAATAATAATAATAATTGTATGAAAAATCTGAGGCTGTGATGATAATTTTTTCTTCTGTCTCTGAGCAAATTGGTGAGGGAAGAGAACAATTGGACCCGTATCTTGGCGGAGCGACCCGGACGGTAACTAATTGCAACCGGTATTTGCAACCATGGCGGTATCTCCAGCCTCTTCCCTTATCTTCATTATTACATATCTGAGCCTCAATTGGAAAGGTATTTTCTTAAATGCAGACCTATGGTCGCTTTTTTGAAATTCGCAGGTAAAAAAAACCTCGAGAATTTCCCTTAAAAATGCAAAAAGGTTAGCCCAGAAAGAAATGAGGCAAAACAGAGAGTATTGGGATTTTCATTAGAAGGGTGGTTGCCCCCCCTCTGTTCCGCCATTGATTTTCCTTCCTTTTCAGGAAAAAACAAACAAGCCTTGTTATGACAGAAGCAGACAGCGTTTGGACATAAGAATTGTGAAATTTCAAAGCAATGTAATTTTTTTCCCAGTGAAATTTGTATTGACTTTTTGTGTGTGTGTGTGTGTGTGTGTGCGCGTGCGCGGGTATGTTGCTGATGGAAGTTACATAAAGAGGCAATATGATGATGTTTCTTGTATCCGGGCTAACCGATTTGGGCATAGAGATGACCCAACCTGTATCTTGGCGTGGCAACCCAGTATGGCATGTGATTGAGATTTCTGTCTCTCACTTGCAATTGGTGTTTTGCAGCCATGGCGTAGCTGACTTCTCTTTGCCTTATCATAAACACATTCATGATAAGCCTACTATAGCGTGGACCAAGCTGTAAATAAACACACACCAGAGGGCAAGACAAGATTACCGATGCTTTAAATGGTTCTCTTTGACACAAAGCAATAAACTAAAAGCTCAGAGACAAAGAATGAGGGTGAATGAGGGTTGAAGCTCGAGGGCAGCTGCTCCTCTCTACAATTCCTCTAATTTCATTTTTGCCAAAAATGCCCTTCTGCAGTATGCTCTAACCAAACGACCCCTTAAGTATTTCGATTGGCTGTTACTGTTCTCTTTGCTAATCATCTCTAAATCCTCACTCCAAAAAGAGAATCAATATTATTAATAACAATAATTGTAGCAAAATCTGAGGCTGTGATATCTTTTCTTCTGTCTCTGAGCAAATCGATTAGGGCAAGAGAACAACCGGACCCGTATCTTGGCGGGGCAGCCCATACGGTGACGTCTTGCAGCCAGTATTTGCAGCCATGGTGGTGTCTCCAATCGCTCTTCAATATTACAGATCTGAGCTTCAATTGGAAGGTTATTTTCTTAAATGCAGACTTATGGCTCTTTTCTATTAAATTTTGAGATTCGTAGGTGAAAAACCCACGAGAATTTCCCCTAAAAATGCAAAAATGTTAGCCTGGAAAGAAATGAGGCAAAACAGAGAGTGTTGGGATTTTTGTTTGAAGGGTGGTTGTCCCTATCTGTTCCGCCATTGATTTTCCCCCATTTTCAAAATAAACCAACAGCCCTTGTTTATGACAGAAGCAGACAACGTTTGGACATAAGAATTGTAAAATTCCGGAAAAGTAAAAAAACTCCCAGTGAAATTTGTATTGACTTTTTGGGTGTGCGCGCGCGCGCGTATGCTGCTGATGGAAGTTACATAAAGAGGCTGTATGATGATGTTTCTTGTATCCCGGGCTAACCGATTTGGGCATGGAGATGACCCAACCTGTATCTTGGCGTGGCAACCCGGTATGGCATGTGATTGAGATTTCTCTCTCACTTGCAACTGGTGTTTGCAGACATGGTGTAGCTGACTTCTCTTTACCTTATCATAACACATCCATGATAAGCCTACTATAGCATGGACTAAGTTGTAAATAAACACACACCAGAGGGCAAAACAAGATTATCGATGCTTTAATTGGTTCTCGTTGAGACACAAAGCAGAAAACTAAAAGCTCAGAGACAAAGAATGAGGGTTGCAGAGAGGAGAGGGAAGCTCAAGGGCAGCTGCTCCTATCTGCTAATTCCTGTGATTTCATTTTTGCCAAAAAGTGCCCTTCAGCAGTAAACTGTTTCCGAATGACCCCTCTAGTCTATCTCCAAATCCTCACTCCCAAAAAAGAATCAATAGTACTAATAATACTAATTGTAGCAAAAATCTGAGGCTATGATGATAATTTTTTCTTCTGTCCCTGAGCAAATTGATTAGGGCAGGAGACCAGTTGGACCCGTAACTTGGCGGGGCAACCCGGACAATGACGACTTGCAACCGGTGTTTGCAGCCATGGCAGTGTCTCCAATCTCATCCCTCATCTTCAATATTATAGATCTGAGCCTCAATTGGAAGGTTATTTTCTTAAACGCAGATTTAAGGGCTCTTTTCGGTAGATTTTGAAATTCGCTGGTGAAAAATCTGCTAGAATTTTCCCTAAAAATGCAATAAGGTTAGCCCAGAAAGAATGAGGCAAAACAGAGATTATTGGGATTTCATTAGAAGGGTGGTTGCCCCTCTCTGTTCCACCATTGATTTTCCTCAATTTTCAAAAAAAAAAAAACCAACAGCCCTTGTTTACGACAAAATCACAAGAAGACAGGATTTAAGTGGACGTTTGGACATAAGAATTGTGAAATCCTTTTTTTTCCAGTGAAATCTGTGTTTACTTTTTGTATGTGTGTCTGTGTTCATGTTGCTGATGGAAATTACATAAAGAGGCAGTGATGATGATGTTTCTTGTATTTGGGCATAGAGATGATCCGAGCCGTATCTTGGCGTGGCAACCTGGTATGGCCTGTGATTGAGATTTCTGTCTCTCACTTACAACTGGTGTTTTGCAGCCATGGCGTAGCTGGCTTCTCTTTGCCTTATCACAACATACTGAGCCCCATTTGCAAGAAAAGAAAAAATAGATAATCTTTTCTATGATTTGGATTAACAGGTAAATAGGAATGTGAGTCTTGGAGTAACGGTAAAGTTCTCCTCGTGTGAACTATCGGTCACGAGTTTGAGCTGTTCACAGTATCCGTCTGCATCACGAGTCCGGAACCAAAATGTGGTTCTTTTGCACACACCTTGAGTGTGGCCCTTACCCGGACCTTGCGCGAACGCGTTTGTCTTGTACACTGGGCTGCCCTTGGATTAACAGGAAAATAGCAAAAACCTCATTAGTTAGTATGAGGCTGCGGTCAAGGCAGAGAGCTGTAGGGAGTTTCATTGGGTGGTTTTGCCTCTTTCTGTAATTGTCCGCCGCCAATGATCACTCAAATGTCCGTTTTTAAAATGACCCTTTTGGTGAAAATACGTATTACTCCCTCCTTTTCAATTTATGTGATGCAATGAGGCTATGAAGATTTTATTCTTCTGTGGAAGATGAATCAGACTTATAAATCTATTGAGCTAGGGAAAAATTGTAATCTTGGCATAGCAGCTCAGATGGGTCTTTGAGATATTGGAGAATTATCCATTTTTTTGGTGTGTGTTTTCCTGTTTCATAAGACTTAACTGATGCTTGCAGCCATGGCAGTCTTTTTCCACAGCTTTTTGGGGTTTTGTCCGAGAAAAGGCGAATCTGAGCCTACCCCATTGTCTGCATGAAACATGCTGGGATGATAAGTACTACTTCCAGGGTGGTTTAAAGAAATGATGCAAAACAGATGGGATTATCTTTTAAGGGTTGTAAATAAGCGTATATCAGACGGCAAAGTAAGAAATATCAGTCCTTTAAATAATTCTCTTTTGACACAAAGCGGAAAACTAAAACCTCATAGACAGAATGAGGGTTGCAGAGAGTAGAGGGAAGCTTAAGGGCAGCTGCTCCTCTCTACAATTCCTGTGATTTCATTTTGTCCAAGAAATGCCCTTCTGCAGTAAACTATGTCCAAACGACCACTCGACTCTATCTCCAAATCCTCTCTCCCATGAAGAGAATAAATAGTAGTAATAATAATTATAATAATAATAATAATAATAATAATAACAATTTTAGTAAAAGTCTAGGCTGTGATGATATTATTTCTTCTGTCTCTGAGCAAATCAATTAGGGAAGAGAACAATTGGACCCGTATCTTGGCGGGGCAACCTGGATGGTAAATGATTTTCCAACCGTTGTTTGCAGCCATGTCGGTGTTTCCAATCTCTTGGCGTAGCTTCAATAGATCTGAGCCTCATTTGGAAGGTCATTTTCTTAAATGTAGACTTAAGGAAAGGTTAGCCCAGAAAGAAATGAGGCAAAACAGAGAGTTTCGAGATTTTCATTAAAAGGGTGGTTGCCCCTCTCTATTCCGCCATTGATTTTCCTCCATTATCAAAAAAACCAACAGCCCTTTGTTTATGACAAAAGCAGAAGCAGACCATATGACCCGGAGGTCATGGGTTCGAGCGGTAGAAACAACCTTTTGCAGAAATGCAGGGTAAGACTGCGTACAATTTACCTTTATGGTCCGGTCCTTCCCCGGATCCTGTGCATAGCGGGAGCTTAGTGCATTGGACTTTTAAGATGTCCTTAACAGTGAAATCTCTATATTTACTTTTTTTTTTGTGTGTACGGTGTTGATGGTAGGTACATAAAGAAGGCAGTGATGATGATGTTTCTAATATCTGGGCTAACCAATTCAGGCAAAGAGCTGACCCGACCCGTGTCTTGGCATGGCAACCCGGTATGGCCTGCGGTTGAGATTTCTGTCTCACACATATACAACTGGTGTTTTGCAGCCATGTCATGGCTGGCTTCTCTTTTGCCTTATCACAACACACATCCGAGCCCCATGTACTGAGAAGAAAAAAATCTTTTCTATGATTTGGATTAACAGGAAAATAGCAAAAAACTCATTAGTTTAAGTCTGAGGTTGCAGTGAATGCAGAGAGCTGTAGGGAGTTTCATTGGGTGGTTTTGCTGCTCTAAATCAATTCTCCGCCGCCAATCATCACTCAAATGTGTGATTGCAAAACCACCCGTTTTACTTTAAATACGTATTACTCTTTTCAATTTATGCAACGCGATGAGGCTATGAAGATTTTATTCTTTTGCGGAAGATGAATCAGATATGTAAATCTGTTGAGCTTTGGAAAAAATTGTAATCTTGGCGTGGCAGCTCAGAATAGGTCTGAGATATTGGAGAAAAATCCATTTTTTGTTTATTTTTTTCCTGTTTCATAATATTAACTGATGTTTGCAGCCATGGCGGTCTTTTTCCAAAGCTATTTGGGTTTTTGTCTGAGCAAAGGCGAATCTTAGCCTACCCCATTATCTGGATCAAACATGCTGGGATGATAAATACTACTTCTAGGGCGGCTTAAAGAAATGAGGCAAAACAGATGGGATTTTCTTTGAAGTGTGGTTGAGGGTTGCCCCTCTCTGTTCTGCTGTTGATTTTCCTCTATTAAGAAAATAACAACAGCTCTTGACATGGAAAAAGAAGAAAGAAGAACTGGAAGTGTAATTAAACTATACTACTCTCCCCACACTAGCCTGACCCGGGTTCTATCGGAAATAGCCTCTCTACCTGCACACCCGTTGTTGCTCTCCCCGCACTATTACATATTTGTCTTTCCTCTCGTGTGGTGTTTTTCTTTTTTTTTTTTGGGTGTTGATGGAAGGTACAAAGAGAGGCTTTGATGATGATGTTTCTATATCTGGGATAACCAATTCGGGCGTGGAGATTATCCAGCCCGTATCTTGGCTTGGCAACCCAACATGGCTTGTGACTGAAACTTCTTTCTCTCACATGCAATCGGTGTTTGCAGCCATGGCGTGGCTGGATTCTCTTTAGCTTTATCTTAACACGCGTCTCAGCCTTTTTCTTTATTTGGTATGATAATGACATGGGTTGAGCTTAAATGGAGGAATATGGTTAGTGACATGGGTTGGACTAGCCTGGGTCATGCCTAATAGTATTAAAGAGGCCTATGAAAGCTGGTGCTTTTGGAGAGTTGGCAAATCCATCAAAAAAACTTGGCTTTTGGTCCTCGCTTCTATTTTCTGGTGTATATGGACTGAAAGGAAAAGCAGATGTTTTGACGGGATATCAACTCCAAATCATGCTCTTAAAGCTAAATGTTTACTTAACCTTTTTACTTGGCTTAATCAGGCACCTGTATCTAGTTTTGATCATTTTTTGGACCGTGTCTGCTCCTTAGTTTTAACATAGGTTTCTTTTTGTTTTGTTTATGAGCAGACACACTCTATTTACTTGTACTCTTTTTTGCTATGCATCTTCTTGATGCCTTTAATGAAACTCTCTTACTTCATAAAAAAAAAACATGATTAGTGGCGATTCATATAACCGATCCCAACTTCTGGGAATCAAGCCCAGGTCTTTTGAGTGAGAGCCAAATATCCTAACTGGCTATACTACAACGGAAATGTAACTGCAAAAAAATCACATCATTAAAAGAGGCTTATAATTTCTCTACACATGGATTTTTAAAGAGGCCCACCTCGTGGCATGGCAACCCGATTTCATTGGTGCCTTTAAAGTGTCAGATGCAACTTGGGTTGCAGCCATGGCTGTTCAGTACATTGGCTCTTGCCTGAGTACGTATCTGAGCCTTGGCTTTCTTCATATTCTAGGTAGTGTTTACCTTCTTAGCTCTCAGGTGTACAGTGGTAAATTGAGCCTTTGAAACATCCTACAAATCCTGTTTAAGTTAAGGAGGAAATGTATTTGTACTCTTGATAAAGTATGCTTGATATTGCTTATCATTCAAGGACTAAACTTGCTTGGAGTTGACCTTAATCACCAAAGGGTTAATCAAAAAGCTGTTTAAGTTCGCTTTGGGGCCACCAAAGTGGCTAACGGCATCATATAAACATCTTTGAGTTGTCTTTCTGATTGTATGGGTAATATTATTCTCCTTAATTATGACAGATATTCTAAAGAGGTATGGGGCTACATAGAGATGAGAAGTTCTAAGGGTGCAAATGATGGTAAGAATACAAACTTAACAGCCCTTTTGATTTTACATGTTTGCTCTCAGATAAATTATAACTTGGGATTAAAAAACTATAGAGCACTTGTTAGAACTATCGTTTTACCCGTTCTTCTACTTCGTTAACTTTAGATTTATGCACGGGCTGTGATGATGATAGTGTACTTTTTATCAAGTCTAGGATTTGACAGAACAAGTTTCTTGGCTGGCCAATCTATATGGTATTGGGCCTTTCCGTTAAAAGTTATATTGTTGGTTTAGCCCGGAAAATGGCGTGAATGAGGCAACAAAGAGTATGGGATTTCTTTCAAGGGTGGTCGCCCCTCTCTGTTTTGTCTATGATTCTCCCTTCTTCAACAAACCAACAGCTCTTAAGAGAAAGAAAGAAAAACATAGCACTTCAGTTACTGGTTTTCTGGATGATTATATGTGAAGTTCCCCAACATACAAGTATACTACGACAATTATACGACCTTCAGATCTTCAGTCTTTCTGGTCATGGCCCTTTGCGTAGGTCTATAATGGGCCGTGATGATTGATTTTTCCGAGTTTGATGGAATCAAGAGTTAATAGGCCGTATCTTGGCGGGGCAGCCCGGTAACAGGATTTGCAGCCATGGGGTGCTTGAAATGGAATACAGATCTGAGCCTCAATATACTGGGAAAGAAATTTTCACCCCTAACATTTCACCAAGCCTGTTAACCTTGATAGGATCCATCAATCTGGAATTTGGGAAAATTTGTTTCAACTTCTGGGAATCGAACTCAGGTCTCTTAAGTGAGATCCTGACTAGACTACAACAGAAAAAGGAGGACACAATAATTACAGAACTGAAAGAGGCTGTGATGATAATTAATGTACACAAGAAAATGGGGATTGAGTTAAAGAGGCTCGTCTTTTGGCGAGGCTAACCAATTTTGAAGGTGCCTTAAGTCCCCGATGCAGCTTGGGTTGCAGCCACGGCGATTCTGCTCATGACCTCGTGCTAGAGTACATATCTGAGCCTTCTTCTTATTCTAGATTGTGTTGACCTTCTTAGCTCTCAGGGTACAGTGGTAAATGAAGCCTTGATACATCCGATCAAACATATTCTGTTTAAATTAAGCTGGAAATGTGTTTTACTCTTGAAAAAGTATGCTTTATAGTATGCCTTATCTATGAAGGACTAAACTGGCTTGAAGTTGACTAACAGGCTAGTCAAAGCTGGAAGTTCTCTGTGGCGCCACCGAAGTGATGAACGTATCAATTAGACAACTTTGAGTTGCGTTGTTATTGTCCGGGCAATGTTATTCCCCTTAATTGTGATAGTATTCTATATAGGTATGAATCACGGTGAAAGCCCTTCACAAATTATAGAGTACTTGTTAGAACTATCGTTTTACCTGCTCTTCTATTTTGTTAAATTGAGATCTATGCACAGGCTGTAGTATGCCCTTTTAATCAGGTCTTGGATTTAACAGTACAAGTTTCTTGGCTGGCCAATCTGTATGATACTGTATTTACAGCCATAGCATTGTCTCTGTCTTCCTTTGCTTGATCATATGGGGGATCTAAGCCTTAACCACTTGAAATCACTTTGCGTGTCTGTACGTTCAGTTTTTCTGCTTTATGAAAGAAGATCATGAGGACAAAGGACTGTAGTATACTGATCAATATGGTAGCGCTTAGTTGCTCTATGATGTTGCTCAATCACTAGGATAGCATATCTACTAGTCCATTCCAATTTAAGGATGAAAATTTTGTTGTGAAGGGCTTTCATCTGTGGTTTTCTGAGTTCTCTATTTGACTAAAAGTGCAGGAAGTAAATTATAGTTCTTGGTCCCTGGTCCACCTTATTTTGCACCTGAACTTGTGTGTGGAATGCTCTCATTGTTTTTTCTTCGTCCTATAGTACAACAATAACTACTACTGTTACTACTATGCTTCAATCCTAAGCAAGTTGGGATTGGGTATATGTATCCTCCCTTACCGTGTCGCTCCATTTATGCAAATCTCGGACCAATATTATACCAAAATCTAAACATAGAAAGTACTAAAAAACCAAAGTAGAGTACTAGAGTCTATATTGTTTAGTGGCATACAAATTTCTTATAGGATTAAAAGATTCCTAGAAAAAATAAGTATTGAAAATGTATAAACATGACTAGGTCATGCTTCCAACTACTTCATCTATGGAATTTTCTCTTCGTCTTGTATCTAATGTTGTTGATCATGCTTAAAACATGGAAGGAGATCGTTGCGCGTGATTATTGAAAAGAAAGAACCTTATTTATTTGGATTTTCAATTTTAATATGTGCTTGGTTAATTTTGATAAATTTATGATTAATGGCTAGAGGTAGGAAAGTTAGAACTTATTTAAGACATTGTTGTAAGATTCTCGAAACGTTTCTCCCTTTATTGGATCTTTAATTAGGGAATCCTATCGAAATGTTCCAAATTAGTTCCAACTTAACAAACTCTAGCCAATAATAAGACTTACCAAAATTAAGCACATATAAAAATTTATAAATAAGGCTTTTTCTCTACAAAAATCACACATAGGGATTTCCTTACATATTTTTAATCGTGATCGGCAACATTAGATGCAAGACGGAAAGAAAATTTCATGGATGATATAGCAAATAAGGTAATAAAATATTATATATATATATATATATATATATTATATATATATATATATATATATTCTAAAAATCTAAGAAAAAATGGACCTTCTTCAACAGATATGGTTGAATTCATTGAGAACATATAGTCGAGTCAATATATAAAATTTGAAGACGATTAGAGGTGATTTGTTACCAAAATTTGTTGTTAAAATCAAGTTCAGGAAATTCTTTTGCGACACATGTATCTATGGATATACATTTGATACATATGTGATTTTTTTACCTCTCTATAACAATTTTTACCTATAATACCAACAATTATATTTATAGCAAAACGTTCTTTGTAAAATTATCTCTCTATAACAGCCATATAGAATTTTTAAGATTAACAATAGTAATACTAAAAATATGGCACTATCTTTT
The DNA here is from genome assembly GCA_005239525.1 of Nicotiana knightiana. NCBI lineage: Eukaryota > Viridiplantae > Streptophyta > Magnoliopsida > Solanales > Solanaceae > Nicotiana > Nicotiana knightiana. The sequence goes on along the minus strand of ML371905.1, from coordinate 87,765 downwards.
CCACTAAATAAAGTTTATGTTTTGTATAAACTATAAGATTTGAAGATTTGGACATAAATCTTCATCAATTCAAGCGTTATATGACTAGTAGGAGAATGAAATCTAGGAAACAAATTACAGTTACAAAGTTATTCCATCAATCTTGAAATAATTTATTTTTTAAGGTAGCTTTAAAATGTATGTCTTAATATTTATCTTTATACGTTTAGTTATGAATTTATTAATAATGTATTAGCTTTCTTCAATATTTTAACTAGTGAGATGTGCATATCTTTTGAGATTTTAAATTTGAGTGATTTTCTTTTCTTATGTAACATTAAAAACGAAAAATAGTTGATTTTTGGATAATTTTTATCTACAATAATCAAAAAATATTTAAATGTGAAATGCTTTATAGGTATATAACAGTTATTCGCATAAAAGCCAAAAAATATCAGAACAAACGAAGTTGTTATAGGGATGGTTGATTATATAGAAAATCATGATATAAGCAATACTAAGGCTATATATATATATAAATGAATTTTATTCTTTGAGTTATATATCCCAAACTCGACCCACTTAACTTATTGTTTCGCTGTCTCAAATTATATGTCGTGACTTTTAATATAGTTATCTCAAATTATTTGTACTTTTATAAGTTAGGAGTAAATTAGTTATGTTGTTTCTATTCTACTCTTAATATTAATTGCTTTCGAAGATTACAAATATCGTAATATGAGTAAGTATTGTATGAATGCAGATTACATCTGAAGATAAAAACAAGAATAAAATAGTTTTAAAAAAATTATTTAATATATTTTAAAGGGCGTGTAAGGAACATGAACAATTTGAGACGGTAGGAAGGTAGGTACCATAAAAGGGGGCTTTTGCATTCGTACACACTTTTTGTGCCACGTTTTAACTTATACCCGTTTTGTAAAATAAATTACATCTGTACCCGCTTTTGCGCATAACTTTAGCATGCGGGGATGAAGTAGCAAAGGCAATCACGCAAAATTTCAGCTTTCTAGTAGACGACTTGCAAATTTCAGATCTAGAGCTGAAGTTGTTGTCTTGTAACTGGGGAACTTCAGCATACGGGGCTGAAGTTCTCTAGTTATAAAAACAAAAATTTCAGCATATGGGGCTGAAGTTTCCCCAGTTACACTGGGGAACTTCAGCTCTAAAGCTGAAGTTTTGTTTTTGTAATTGGGGAACTTCAGCATACGGGGTTAAAGTTCCCAGTTATAAAGACAAAAGCTTCAGCATACGGGGCTGACTTCAGCTCTAGCTGTCAACTTACCGCAACTATCCTCCTTTTTCGAGCTTGGAATTGATAATATGAACAGGTTCACGAAGGAGGAGTTGCACTGTCAATTGGAAGATCGTATTAAATTGGACTCTTACTTACTTCAACAGTGCCATTAATGATGATTTATTGGTTTCGTCTCCTAGATTTAAAGATAGTGCATTCTGTGTTCAAACGATGGCATCACTTTGTAATTTTAGGATAACTGTGTTGAGAATGTGCAAAGATACAAGGAAATTGTAGCCTTTTCAGCTTGTCTTTATAACTGGGGAACTTTAGCGAATGTGCAGAGATACATGGAAATTGTAGTCTTTTTAGCTTGTCTTTGTAACTGGGGAACTTCAGCATACGGGGCTGAAGTTCCCCAGTTATAAAGATAAAACTTCAACATACTGGCCTGAAGTTCCCCAGTTTACAAAGACAAAACTTCAACTCTAGAGCTGAAATTTTGTCTTTGTAATTGTCTTTATAACTTGGGAACTTCAGCTCTAAAGCTGAAGTTTGTAACTGGGAAACTTTGTTCTTTGTAACTGGGGAACATCAGCCCTGTATGCTGAAGTTTTGTCTTTATAACTGGTGAACTTCAGCTCAGCGAGGAAAAGGGAGCTGAAGTTATTTAAAAAGTGGGTACATAAAAGTTTTTAAAAAAGCGGGTATAGGTTAAATGGGGGCGACCAAGTAGGGTGTCCCGCAATTTTTACCTAGAAAAGTAGGTGCGACCTACAGTTAAACAATTATGACCAAAACTAGATGTTGTACCAGTGCGACTTACGGGCCCAATTATTGCTTTTTTCTTCTTCTTCTTGTTTTCTTCCTTTTAATATTTCTTGGTTTATTGCTAATTACATACTTTCTACGCCGAATAGGCTTTTATGTAATAACGTATAGATCCATGATTACATGTATTGTTATTTATCTTTTGCATTATGTGCATTTTAATTTTTCTGAAATAGTATTACTATATCAATCGCTTTGACATACTTGTCGAAGATTAATGCTTTATTATACAATGATTAGATAATAATTCAAGTAGAATTTAAATTATTTCTACATAGGGTTTACACTTTTTTATTTAAATTTTTTTTTGCACCGCTAAGTCTAAAATTAATTATTATAAAATAATAATTAAAAAGCCAGTTGAAAAAAAGTTATCATGTATTTTTTTTGTTGTTTAAATTGAATGATATATAGTTTTATTCTTTTAGTATTATCGGTTGCGTTAATGTAGTACTTTTTTTCTTTTTATACTAATCAAAATTTGAATAATAAAACATATTTACATTATTCCCAAATAGTTAATGAAAAAGTATTTTTTTGGTCCTTTGAAATAATAATCGTGATTTTTAATTATTAAGAATTTTAACAAGAAAATTTGTATTTTGTTCTAGTTGAAAAACATAATATAAAAAATAAATTAATCTCCCGGACACGCTAAATACTAATCAAATCGACCTTAAAATTAAAATATTGCAATTTTTTCTAGTTTCATTTGATATGATTGAGATACTATTTAGGTTATAATGTAATTTTCATCACAATAGTAATATTTGTTGAGATTATTTAGAAATATTTATGTATTTTAAATTTATATAATATCGAATTCTTATTGAATAGAGTATGTACTCAATTAACATCGATCATAAAGGGAGAGGTATAATCCTGTATGACGATACTTCTCATACTTCCTAATGTATGATGATTTTTAAAAGAAAAAAATTTCACAAATTAATTATCTTAATTTCTACTTCAGATTTTCTCAACTCATATTTTAGAGAGGGGATACTTATTAAACAATGTGAATAGATTTTTAATATTCTATAATAGAAAAGGGGATTTGAAACTATATTTTACTTTAAATATTTTTTTTTGGAACTTTATAAAGTATTCCAATTGAAATTGCAATTTAATGAGAATTTTGTATAAAATGATATCAATTGATAGTGATATAATAACATTTGAATGTAAATTAACATACATTATCACTAATTCTTTTTAATGAAATCTTCTTTACCTGGAATAGTTAATAAATAAAATAATATTTCTTAAAGAGATAAAATAATTGTCATATGTAAATGTATGTGACCTTGGTGTTTTTAATCAGGTGGACATTCGAATTATAAAATTATCAAAAAGATATTTTTTCTAGTTGAAAGTACTTATTGAAAAAATAATAATGATGTGACGACCTGGCCGGTCGTTTTGATAGTTAGATCTTATATCCCCTAATAACTGCTTTCCCCACATTTGTTTCTGCTATTGGGACTTGTCAGAGTGATTAGTTAAGAAATTCGGAGAGTTTTGGGACCCTAATCGTGAGTTTAAGCCTTAGAATGTGGACCGTAGTCGGAACTGTGTGAAGACGGATCCGGAATGGAATTTTGTCGACTCTGTTTGCTCCGTTGAGTGATTTGTGGTTAGGAGCACGTCCAGAATGTGTTTTGGAGGGTTGTAGTGGATTTAGGCTTGAATTGGCGAATGTTAGATTTTCGGCAATTTCGGCCGATAGAGGAAATTTTGATATCGAGCTCGGAATGGAATTTCGGAAGTGGCTGTAGATTCATAGTGTCATTTGTGACCTGTGTGTCAAATTTGAGGTCATTCGGACTAAGTTTGACATGTTTAGGCATCGCTTGTAGATTATTGGGATAATGTTAAGTTCTTAGGCTTGAATTTATGTTTAATTCTTGTTTTTGGTGTTATACGATGTGATTTGAAGGCTCGACTAAGTCTAAATGATGTTATGGGACTGGTTGGTAGTTTTGGTTGAGGTCTCGGGGGGCCTCGGGTGAGTTTCGGATGCTTAACGGACTTGATTTGGACTTAGGCAAAATTCTTAAGTTGGATGCTTCTGGTGTTCTCGCACCTGCGGTGGGGGAGCCCGCACGTGCGTCCCCGCAGAAGCGAGGAAGGAGGTCGCAGATGCGGTCTGAGGCATGAAGACCATTGGTCGCATATGCGGCTCAAGGACCGCAGAAGCAAAACCGCATCTGCGAAGTGGAGCGAGCTCAGGTGCGGTCCTCGGGATTTAATGAAATTCCGCAGAAGCGGGACTGCAAATGCGGATATCGCTGGGCAGATATAGGAAATTCGAGGGTTTGAAATTTCATAACACAAAAATCGATTTGGAGCTCGGTGAGAGATGATTTCTCGAGGGATTTTGAAGGAGAATCATTGGGTAACTAATTCTAACTTTATTTTGATCATAGTACTATAATCTATTGTTGTTTTCCTCTTCTAATTAAGGAATTTGAGGGTAAAGTTTGAAATGGGAGAAAAAGTTCCCCAATTGAAAATTCGAGAATTTAATGGGATTTTGACGTCGGATTTCGTTCAAGTGTGCTCGTGAGTGAGCCGGTATTTATAATTTGTAAATTTTACCCGATTTCGAGGCGTGGGCACGGGGGATTTTGGGGCGATTTTCCTAATTTTGCGTTCTAGCTTCGAATTAATTAGTTAGATTAGTTACTTAAAGTTATATTTACATTATGCAATTAATTTGAATAGATTTGGGTCATTTGGAGGGTACTCGTGGCAAGAACGTGATTTCAAGTTGATTTGAGCGGTTGAGGTAAGTGGCTTGCCTAACATTGTAAGTGGCTTGCCTAACATTGTGTTGGGGACTTTCCCTTAGGTTGCTTGATATTATTTGTTGTATGGCACCGTGTACGTGAGGTGACGAGTACGTACACGGGCCATTATTACAAAAATTCCATTTTTCCTTTGAATCATAAACGGTTTTCTCTTGTTAATTGCAATCACATGTTTTAAATTATTTAACGTAGATTAGAAAAGCATGCTTATGTGTTTGATTGCTTATTTGACACTCTGTGCGCCATGTTAGTTAGATTACTGTTTCCCCTATCTGTGTTTAGATGAACTATGTAAATTCGCTGCCATACCTGTTACTCATTCTTGCATCGCATATTTAAATTGGGACTACAAACGTATTCCGGGAGATCCCCCTGTACTGAATATTTAAATTGGAACTACGAACGTATTCCGGGAGATCCCCCTGTACTGCATATTTATTTTGGGACTACAGACGTATTCCAGGAGATCCCCATGTACTGCATATTTATTTTGGTACTACGGACGTGTTCAGGGAGATCCCCTTGTACTGCATAATCATTTGGAACTACGGGACGGTATCCCGGGAGATTCCACCTTGTGTGTACCTTGTTCTGAGCCGAGGTTCCCTTGACTGTTAAGTTTCGAGCATTTTCTTTAACTGTTTACTGTATAATTTATTTATCTCTTTTACTGTTTTAAATTGTTTATATTGATTCCAGTAGGGCCTTAACCTGACCTCGTCACTACTTGACCAGGGTTTAGCTTGGCACTTACTGGGTACCAAATATGGTGTACTCATGCCCTTTCATGCACATGTTTTCGTGTGCAGATCCAGGTACGAGTTATCAGCCTCGTGGATAGTATTTGCTGCTGATTCTGAGACTACAAGGTATTTCTACCGCATCCGCATAATCCTCAGAGTCCCCTTCTATTCTATCGTTTAGAGTCTTCGTATGTACTTTCCAGACTTGTTTAGAGCTACAATAGTTGTTAGAAGCTTGTGACTTTGGTGACATTCCGGGTAACTGGGATGGATATTTTGTATATGCCGAGCGACACTGTTTTGCTATTCAGATTATGTTCTTATTTTCTTTATTATTGTGTTTTTATTAAAGTTTTACTCGCAAAAAAAATTAGGCTCACGATACCTTTCGGAGGGTAAATTATGTCGTGACGGGTTGGTATCAGAGCTCTAGGTTCATAGGAGTCACAAGCACAAGTCGGGTTATTAGAGTCTCGCGGATCGGTGCGGAGACGTCCGTATCTATCTTCGGGAGGCTATGTAACTGTTAAGAACAATCATATTTCTTTGACTTCCTTGTCGTGCGAGTTACTAACATCAAAATTCCAAACTTTATTTTGTTCTGTCTCACAAATTGTGAGGACCGGTACCGGGAGTACCGACGGTCAGGCACCCGAGCCCCCTGTCAGAGCCGCCAGAGGCAGGGGTCGAGGTAAAAGACGAGCATGCGGTGCAACCAGAGCACCTGCAGAAGTTGTGACAGAGGAGCCCACGACATCTACAGCTGGAGGCCCGGCACCGGAGATTCCTATAACTACTCCAGCCTTCCAGAAGACTTTAGCTCAGTTCATGAGCATATTCACTCTGACTCGGGCTAGGCTTCTTCCGATAGCTCCAGCCACATCTCAGGCCGGGTGAAGGGCACAAACTTTCGCAACCTGCACTCCTGAGCAGAGGTTCCAGGTTTAGCAGGCCCCAGAGTACATCTCTATACCCCTAGTGGTTCTGGCTCAACATGAGGCTAGGGTAGCTGCTTCTGAGGCAGATCAGATCAGAATTGAAAGATACAAGAAGTACCACCCACTTATTTTCAGCGGACTAGCTTCAGATGATGCCATGGGGTTTCTCGAGGAGTGTCATCGTATTCTCCGCACTATGGGCATTGCGGAGACGAGTGGGGTTTCTTTTTATGCTTTCCAGGTGAGGGGAACGACATATCAATGGTGGCGTGCCTATGAGCTGAGTAATCCAGATAAGGAAGTTTCACTCACTTGGACTCAGTTTTCAAAGTTGTTTTTGCGAGAGCATGTCCCTCTGAGCCTCAGGGATGCTTGGCGCACAGAGTTTGAGCAGCTACGCCAAGGGGCTATGATTGTGTCGGAGTATGCAGTCAGAGAGAGAGTTCGTCGCTTCATTGAGAGACTCTACCCCAGTATTCGGACCAGTATGGCTAGAGAGTTGGAGATGGATATCACTTATCAGTAGGCCGTGAGTATTGCTAGGAGGGTAGAGGACATGTTTGCTAGGGACAAAGAAGAGAGAGAGGCCAAGAGGGTTCGAGATATTGGTTATTTCTCAGGAGCTCATGCACCAGCAGCACGCTATAATAGGGGTTTTGTGAGTCTCCATGTTCATTCAGCTCTTCCAGCAGCCAGCGGTATTCCATCTCCTCATAGACCTCGTGAGCCCTATTATGCACCGCCAGTATCTAGTATGCCTCCTGCTCGAGATGCTATCACCGGCCAGTCCAGCAGGCCAGTTCCGAGCCAATCTCAGCCGCCACGTCCTCCGAGAGGTTATTTTCAATGCGATGACACTCGTCACATGGTTAGAGATTTCCCCGGAGCTAGGAGGGGTGCATCTTCACAGGCTTATCAGGCTTCACGTGCTCCACCGGATCCTCCGGCTACTCTTCCAGCCCCAGTTGCTGCCCCACCTTCTCATACAGCTCGAGGTGGAGGTCGGGGAGGTCGAGGTCGCCCTAGAGGGGGGCCATGCCAAGTACTATGCTCTTCCAGCCCGTCCAGAGGTCGTCGCTTCAGATTTAGTTATCACATGTATCGTCCCTTCCTGTCATAGGGATGCATCAATATTATTTGACCCAGGCCCTACATATTCATATGTGTCTTCTTACTTTGCTTCACATTTGGGGATATACCGGGATTCTTTGAGTTCCCCTGTTTATGTATCCACTCCCGTGGGAGATTCTCTCGTAGTGGACCCCGTATATTGGTCGTGTTTGATTGTTCTTAGTGGTTTTGAGACCAGGGTCAATTTTTTATTGCTCAGTATGGTAGGTTTTGATGTTATCTTGGGCATGGACTGTTTGTCGCCTCATTATGTTATTCTTGATTGTCACGCCAAGACCGTGACGCTGGCTATGCCAGGCATACTGAGATTAGAGTGGAGAGGTACCTTAGAGTGTACTCCCTGCATGATCATTTGTTTTCTTAAGGCTCGACGGATGGTTGAGAAGGGGTGTGATGCATATTTGGCCTACGTGAGAGATGTCAGTGTTGATACCCATACAGTTGAGTCAGTCCCAATAGTGAGGGACTTCCCTGATGTATTTCCATCTGATCTTCCGGGCCACCCGATAGAGATATTGATTTCGACATCGATTTGTTGTTGGGAACTCAGCCCATTTATATTCCTCCCTATCGTATGGCTCATCCAGAGTTGAATGAGCAGTTGCATGAGTTTCTTGATAAGGGTTTCATCAGGCCCAGTGTATCACCCTGGGGTGCACCGGTCTTGTTTGTGAAGAAAAGGGATGGTTCTATGCTTATGTGTATTGATTATCGACAACTGAACAAGGCTACAGTGAAAAACATGTATCCCCATGCTCGCATCGATGATTTATTTGATCATTTACAAGGTGTCAGGGTGTTTTCCAAGATTGACTTGCGTTATAGCTATCATCAGTTGAATATTCAGGAGCCGGACATCCTGAAGACTGCCTTCAGGACTAAATATGGTCACTATGAGTTTCTTGTCATGTCATTTGGCTGACCAATGCCCCAACAGCCTTTATGCATTTGATGCACAGTGTGTTCCGACCTTATCTTGATTCTTTTGTCATTATGTTTATTGACGACATCCTGGTATATTTCCGGTCTTGGGAAGATCATGAGCAGCACTTGAGGACCGTGCTTCAGACTTTGAGGGAGAAGAAATTGTATGCAAAATTTTCTAAGTGTGAGTTTTGGCTTGATTCAGTTGCATTCTTGGGCCACGTAGTGACTTGTGATGTGATCGAGGTGGATCCGAAGAAGGTGTAGGCGGTGCAGAGTTGGCCTAGACCGTCATCAGTTGCGGAGATCCGCAGTTTCCTTGGTTTGGCAGGGTACTATCGCCGTTTTGTAGAGGGATTTTCATTTATTGCAACACCTATAACCAGACTGACCCATAAGGGTGCTCTGTTCAGGTGGACTGTGGAGTGTGAGGAGAGCTTTCAGAATCTCAAGACTGCCTTGACCACAACCCCATTGTTAGTATTACCTACAGGTTCGGGGTTCTATATTGTCTATTGTGATGCCTCGAGGATTGGCCTTGGTGTAATATTGATGCAGGACGATAGGGTGATTGCCTATGCGTCCAGACAATTGAAGGTGCACGAGAAGAATTATCTGGTTCATGACCTCGAGTTAACAACTATTATTCAAGCAGAAGGACCTTAATCTTTGCCAGCGGAGGTGGTTGGAGTTACTTAAGGACTATGACATGATTATATTATACCACCCGGGCAAGGCCAATATAGTGGCCTATGCCTTGAGTCGCCGGGCAGAGAGTTTGGGGAGTTTGGCATATCTTCCGGCAGCTGAGAGGCCCTTAGCCTTGGAGGTTCAGTCCTTAGCCAGTCAGTTCGTGAGAATGGATATTTCAGAGCCTGGCAGGGTATTAGCTTGTGTGGTTGCTCGGTCTTTTCTTTATGACCACATCAGAGAGCGTCAGTATGACGATCCCTACCTTCTGGTTCTTCAGGATAGGGTCCGGCGAGGTAACGCCAGAGATGTGACTATAGGTGATGATGGCGTGATGAGGATGCAAAGTCGTATCTGTGTGCCCAATGTAGATGGGCTTCAGGAGTTAATTCTTGATGAGGCCCATAACTCGCGGTACTCCATTCATCCGAGTGCCACAAAAATGTACCAAGACCTGAGACAACACTATTGGTGGATAAGGATGAAAAAAGATATAGTGGGATTTGTGGCCAAGTGTCTCAATTGTCAGCAAGTTAAATATGAGCATCAGAGGCCGAGAGGATTACTTTAGCAGATTGAGATCCCAAAGTGAAAGTGGAAGCGGATCACCATGGACTTTGCGGTTGGACTTCCTCAGACCTTGAAAAGGTTAGATGTTATTTGGGTGATCATGGATAAGCTGACCAAGTCAGCCCATTTCATTCTAGTGTTGACTACATACTCCTCAGAGAGGTTGATTGAGATTTATATCATGGAGATTGTCTGCCTTCACGGTATTCCAGTATCCATAATTTCAGACAGAGGTACACAGTTCACATCACGGTTCTGGAGAGCCGCTCAGCAGGAGTTGGGTACTAGGGTGGAGTTGAGAACAACCTTTCACCCTCAGACGGACGGGCAGTCCGAGCGCACGATTCAGATTCTCGAGGATATGCTCAGTGCCTGTGTGATGGAGTTTGGAGGGTCATGGGACCAATTCGTGCCACTTGCAGAGTTTGCTTATAATAACAGTTACTAATCCAACATTCAGATGGCACCATATAACTCTTTGTACGGTAGGCGGTGTCGGTCCCCAATGGGATGGTTTGAGCCAGGCGAGGCCTGATTGTTGGGTACAGATTTGGTCCAAGATGTCCTAGATAAGGTAAAAGTGATTCATGATAGACTTCGCATAGCCCAGTCCAGGCAGAAGAGTTATGCGGACCGGAAGGTTTGTGATTTGGAATTTATGACTGGTGATCGATTTTTACTTCGGGTATGAAGGGCGCCATGAGGTTCGGGAAGAAGGGTAAGCTGAGTCCAAGGTTCATTAGTCTTTTCGAGATATTGCGGCGCATTGGGGAGGTTGCTTATGATCTTGCCTTGCCTCCCAGCCTAGCAGGAGTTCATCCGGTATTCCACGTTTCTATGCTCCGGAAGTATCACGATGATCCTGCTCATGTATTGGATTTCAGCTCAGTCCAGTTGGACAAGGATCTATCATATGTTGAGGAGCCGGTAGCCTTTTTGGATAGACATGTCAGAAAACTCAGGTCAAAGAATATTGCATGAGTTAGGTCTAGTGGAGGGGTCATCCGGTCGAGGAGACGACTTGGGAAACTGAACAGGATATGCGCAGCTAGTAGCGTCATCTTTTCACAGCTTCAGGTATGTCTTTATGCTCGTTCGAGGACGAACGATTGTCTTAAGAGGGGGAGAATGTAACGACCTGGCCGGTCCTTTTGAGAGTTAGGACCCGGATATCCCCTAATAACTGTTTTCCCAATGTTTGTTTCTGCTATTGACTTGCCGGAGTGATTAGTTATGGAATTCGGAGAGTTTTGGAACCCTTATCATGAGTTTAAGCCTTAGAATTTGGACTGTAGTCCAGACTATGTGAAGATGGACCCAGAATGGAATTCTGTCGACTCCATTAGCTCCGGTGAGTGATTTTGGGGTTAGGAGCACGTTTAGAATATGTTGTGGAGGGTTGTAGTGGAATTAGGCTTGAATTGGCGAAAGTTAGATTTTCGGCAATTTCGGCCGATAGGGACAATTTTGATATCGAGCTCGGAATGGAATTCCGGAAGTGGATGTAGGTTCATTGTGTCAATTGTGACATGTGTGCCAAATTTGAGGTCATTCGGACTAGGTTTGACGTGTTTCAGCATCGTTTGTATATTTTTGGGATAATGTTAAGTTCTTAGGCTTGAATTCATGTTTAATTTTTATTTTTGTTGTTATACGATATGATTTGAAGGCTCGACTAAGTCTAAATGATGTTATGGGACTGGTTGGTAGTTTTGGTTTAGGTCCTGAGGGTCCTCGAGTGAGTTTCAAATGCTTAACGAACTTGATTTGGACTTAGGCAAAAGTCTGAAGTTGGCTGCTTCTGGTGTTCCCGCACCTGCAGTGGGGGAGCCCGCACGTGCGGCCCTATAGAAGCGAAGAAGGAGGTCACAAATGCGGTTTGAGGCAAGAAGACCATTGGTCAGAGATTCGGCTCAAGGACCGTAGAAGCGGAACCGCATCTGCGAAGAGTGGAGCGCATGTGCGATGCTTGGGGATTTAATGAAATTCCGCAAACGCAGAGCACTAGCCGCAGAAGCGGGACCGCAGATGCGGAAATCGCTGGGCAGATATAGGAAATTCGAGGGTTTGAAATTTCATAACACAAAAATCGATTTAGAGCTCAGTGAGAGATGATTTCTCAAGGGATTTTGGAGGAGAATCATTGGGTAACGAATTCTAACTCTATTTTGATCATAATACTATAATCTATTATTGTTTTCCTCTTCTAATTAATGAATTTGAGGGTAAAAATTTGAAATGGGAGAAAAAGTCCCCAATTGAAAATTCGAGAAAATTAATGGGATTTTGACATTAGATTTTGATAATTTTTTGTTCGAGTGTGCTCGTGAGTGAGCGGGTGTTCATAATTTAAAAATTTTACCCGATTCCGAGGCATGGGCCCTAGGGACTTTTGGAACGATTTTCCTAATTTTGTGTTTAGCTTCGCATTAATTAGTTAGTTAAAGTTATATTTACATTATGAAATTAATTTGAATAGATTTGGGCCATTTGGAGTCGGGTACTCGTGGCAAGAACGTGATTTCAAGTTGATTTGAGCGGTCGAGGTAAGTGGCTTGCCCAACATGTACGGACACCGTGTATCTGAGGTGACGAGTACGTACACGGGCCATTATTGTAAAAATTCTATTTTTCCTTTTAATTATAAACAGTTTTCTCTTATTAATTGCAATCACATGTTTTAAATTGTTTAACGTAGATTAGAAAAGCAAGCTTATGTGTTTGATTGCCTATTCGACACTCTGTACACCATGTTAGTTAGATTATTGTTCCCCTGTCTGTGATTAGATGAACTGTGTAAGCTCGCTGACATACCTGTCATTCATTCTTGAATCGCATATTTAAATTGGGACTACACATGTATTTCGGGAGATCCCATGTACTGCATATTGAAATTGGGACTACAGACGTATTCCGGGAGATCCCCCTGTACTGTATATTTATTTTGGTTCTACGGACGTATCCGGGAGATCTCATGTACTGCATATTTATTTTGGGACTACAGACGTATTTCGGGAGATCTTCCTGTACTGCATAATCATTTGGAACTACGGGATGGTATCCCGGGAGATTCCACCTTGTGTGTACCTTATTATGAGCCGAGGATTCCCTTGACTGTTAAGTTTCGAGCATTTTCTTTAATTGTTTACTGTATAATTTATTTATCTCTTTTATTGTTTTAAATTGTTTATATTGATTACAGTAGGGCCTTAACCCGACCTCGTCACTACTTGACCGGGGTTAGGCTTGGCACTTTTTGGGTACCAAATGTGGTGTACTCATGCCCTTTTCTGCACATGTTTTCGTGTGCAGATCCAGGTACGAGTTATCAGCCTCGTGGATAGTATTTTCTGCTGATTCTAGGAGACCACAAGGTATTTCTGTCGCGTCCGCAGAATCCTTAGAGTCCCCTTCTATTCTATCGTTTAGAGTCTTCTTATGTACTTTCTAGACTTGTTTAGATCTACAGTAGTTGTTAGAAGCTTGTGACTTTGGTGACATTCCAGGTCATTGGGATGGATATTTTGTATATGCCGAGCGACACCGTTTTGCTATGCAGATTATGTCCTTATTTTCTTTTTTATTATGTTTTTATTAAAGTTTTACTCGCAAAAAAATTAGGCTTACCTATTAGTAGAGACTAGGTGCCGTTACGATACCTTTCGGAGGGTAAATTAGGTTGTGACAAATAATAATAATCAAGTAATGCATTTAATGAAGATAGTGAAGGTTGAATGAAAAGTGAGATCCACTTAAAGAATTTAACAACTTATGGCCACGTTAGTTTTGGTTTTTCCTGTTATTAAGAACCCACAACCAAGCTTTTGACTCAGGGGCGGCCCGACGAATTTTGTGGCCTAAAGTCAAATTTTATGGGG
>ML371905.1:47271-72988 GCA_005239525.1 Nicotiana knightiana | reverse complement strand
GGGGGGGGGGGGGGCCTTAATTATTTATTTAAAATTTGAAATCCAACTTTTTTTGATTTTTTTTTTCAATGCAAAGTTATTTAAAAAAAATTTATATTCAATTCTTTTCTAATAATTCTTTCTCAATGACAATATTGTTAATTTATTTAACTGCTCTTCAAAAATTATTGAGCTTAGTTAGGTTGTTATCAATTTTAATTTCGAAAAACTTCTTTATGCTGAAGTAACGGTAGCATGACTTATTAACATTATTCTATAAGCAATTTAGGCATTTAAAAAAGAATAAAATCTATTTATTTGATTGAGTATATCAATTAAACTGTTATCTTTTAATTATACTATTTTTCTTAACACTTTTAATTCAGAAAATAAGTCTTCATCAATATCAGATTGATTATTATGCTTTAAGGAACATTCAAGATTAAGACAGTATTTTTTCAAATTTCCATAATCTAGTGATCTTAGTTTTTTACACTAAATAGAAAATAAAAAATATTTTCATATGCTTCGAATTGTTCAAATCTATTTTGAAGTGAAAAAATAGTCTTGTCTACTATATATAAATAGTAATTAACTCCGAAGGACTTTTAAGAGATTTCAATATCAATATTCTCGTCAACTTATTTCTATATATCACACGTTACTTACGAAGTTCGGGTTTGATTTTCATTTCAGATGCAATTTTCTTGGCAGAAATCACACCAATTGTAAATTTTTTTACCCTTTAAGCTTTTAAGACGGGAAGTTTTAAAAGTCTTTTTTTAAGCTCCGTAACGAGTCAAACAACCTCATCTAAATTGAAACATAAGGAGTATATAATATAATAGGTGTAACAAAAAAATGGAGCTCCCGCAAATGTGAGGCCTAAAACAATTGCTTTAGCGAAGAGCTGCCTCTTTTTTTGAGCCTAGTATACAAGTAAATAATACATTAATATATTTGAAATGATCATTATGCCCTTGGTCAATCTCCTCTTCTCTCTTCTATATAATAGAAAAATATTTTAGAAAATTATAGTTCTTGCCACTTTCATTATCAATTAGACACATTTTAAAATTAAAATACAAATATAAATACTAACATCACGTACCCCAAGTTTTAAACTTTCAATTGGGTAAATGAATCCTTTCACTTTACTATGATTTTGCATTCAGCCTATTATTCTTTTATCTGCCGATTTTATTTTTATATAGTGTATTTAAGAGAGTGTAAATTTACCTCAAATTGTAAAGTAAATATCTTATAACATCTTCTATCAATTAAGAGACTACGTCACGTTGTGTTCTTGTTTCGGAGTCTTTCGACAATGACCTTGAAATTTGAACCAATGTTCCAAACACCAAAGCAATCGCTTAAAATTTTATGTAGTGTAAAATAATTTCTTTTAATAAGCATTAATTAAATATTTAAGAAAATGATAACTTATTAACTATCTTTTTTTTAGCTCTTATTGGAATTTATGGATTGTTTGGCTAAACTTCTAAAATTAGTTTATTTTATAAAGTATTTTTTTAAAGTATTGTTGGTGAGAAATAATTTGTGTGTGGTTAATTATTTGAAAAATACTTTTGAACAATAATTAATGTTTGATCAAATTTTAAAAAAATATTATTACGTATATACTTTTTTAAAGTGCTTTTTGAAAGGTGTTTTTATGAAAAAATTACTTTTTCTTTACTTCTCGAAAGCAACTTTTACTTCTACTTAAAAATAATTTTTTCTTCTAAAAGACTGGACAAAAACCTTAATTTAAAAACAAAATTTTCAAAGCTATGGAATTAAGTTGCTCAAATCAAGACATATTGGGATGTAGCTCATAAGCAGGATAAGATGTGGATTAGATGGATTTATGCTTACTATGTCAAAGGTAAGCCATTGATGGATATAGCAATCCCATCACAAGCAAGCTGGATTACTAGAAAAATATTGGAAGCTAAGGAACAATTACACTTGATACGTGCTGCCAAGACTACAAGGAGTATGACAAATTCTATTTACCATCAACTTCTCCCTGAAATGAGGCCAATAACTTGGAAATGCCTTGTGTTCAAGAACAATGCTAGATCTAAAGCAATCTTCATAATGTGGCTACAACTACAGAGAAGACTAGCTACAACACATAGATTAATGAGACGGGAACTAATAATGGACACAAAATATACATTATGTCAGACACAATTTGAAACAAAGGAGCATCTGTTCGTTGAATGTGAATTTACTAAGGCTATACGAAGGAAGCTGCAGAACTGGCTACAATGGAAGCAAACAACAAAAACATGGAATCAACAGATTGATTAGGCTATCCAAAGTGCCAGAGGGAAATCATAACAAGCTCAAATCTTCAAACTGGTATATGCTGAGTGTATATATGCTATATGGATGGAAATGAATCATAAAGTATTTGAAAAGAACTATAGGAGCTGAGAAACAACTGTACGTGAAATAACCTATATCTGTTATGTAAGAGCAGGACATAGAGTTAAGGAATTGTTACAGAGTTTTGTGTTTTAGGCTTCTAGTTTTCTGTTTTTAGTTGAGAACTTCTTGAACACAGTAGAGAGTTAAAGACAAGATAAAATTTAGATAGCTAATTGTGTTGATTAGCTATGTTTTTGTAAAGTTTCAAAGTGACTAATACAAAAGTCTAGTTAAAAAAAAAACAAACAAATACTTTTGGTAAACGGGCAAATAAGCTACTAGTGATATGTAAGGAAATATTTACCATGTCAGTATTTACCCTTAATAAAATAAATTGCCACTTAATTCCTTCTAGATTCTTCCAAGCAAGAGTGTATTTTCTAACAAGAGAACACATAAAGTGAGGCGGAATTTCCATTCGGTGAAAACCACGGCAAAGAAAGTTCGTCCAGAAAAAAAAAAAGAGAGGCAAAAATAGAGAGTTTGGGATTTTTATTCAAAGGGTGGTTGCCCCTCTCTGTTTAGCCAATGATTTTCTTTTTTCACTTTTAAAAAAAATCAACAGCCCTTGAATTCCTGGAAATATGTACTACTATACACTCATTTCTTCAGCATGAATCAACAACAACAGCCAGATTTCTCTGTCTCTGTTTCTGTGATTTTAGTTCCTCTTTTTTGATACATAACAATTGAGGCAGTGATGATATTTTATCTGGATTCTGGACTAACTGGATCGGGCATTGAGACTATCCGACCCGTATCTTGGCCCCGCGAATCACCGGACGGCCGGCGATTTGAAGGTTTTTGTCTTTGCATGCAACCGGTGATTTTGCAGCCATGGCGCGGTCCGCCGCTCTCCCTCTTTTTTCGGTGCTCCTTTTCTCTCTCTTGACATCAGGCTATTTCTTCTAAACCCAAAACAAATTTCATCCTTCACGTCTATCTCTTCAAGGATCAAGCAGCCGCCGAATCTTTTTCTGGGTAAGATTTTGAAAATTATACTTGGAATTCTCCATCTTGTTTCCACTTTTCTAATGGTAAATTTCAGTTTCGAGTTTAGGGTTAAAAAAAAACCCTTTTAAAATACGATTGAGAGAAGGTTTTGCTTGCCTCTTATTTGTGTCTTGTTCTCACTTTTGGATATTCTATTTTGATTGAATCTCTGAATTTTCTGTAATTTTTCTTGATTTTGTTGACATCCCAATACTCTAAATCGTAAATCTTAATTGGGACGTGTTCTAAATTGTTAGCATTGTTTTTTTCTCTTTTGCAGATTCACATTGTCCCTTTTGAACGTTCTTTTGTTTTCTTCAAGTATTGCATATTAGTGACTGAAATTCAATTTCTCTAGTTGAAATATAAACCGTAATTGGTGTTTATGAAGCTCGTCCAAAATTAAGAAACTTTGCTATGGCTAGAATTCGGATAATGTTGTTGAAATTAGAGCGACTATAGTCTCATATTTGGCTAGAATTCGTATAATGTATACATAAGTAAGATTTATATTTCAATGCTCTCTGAATATTTATGTGCTATTGCTCTTGAATTATTCCTCATATGTTACATGTTCTATAATCGAACCATGCTTTCTTTTGTTTATTCAAGAATAGCTTCTTTACTTTAGGCCCCAAAAGGTTTGAGGCCCCAAAAAGTGTTGTAAAATACATAATAATATTTTGACTCGGACAATTTTGAACTTTGTAGAAAAAAGTATAAAATCCGTGTAAAAAAGGTTTTTAAAAAACAAAGAATATTCCTTTTTAACATAAGAAATATTCTAAAACTTCGAATTAAACTACTCAAATCTTTGTATTAGCAAATAAAGTTTTTTACATCAAGAACCAAGATAATGCATTGCAAACATATGGCTAACAACTTACTAATTTGAATTAACAAATAATATAAATAATAATAATATTACTAAATGAAGCTAAAAGTCATATATCTTGTTGTTATTATATATAATTTTCATTTATAGTTCAAATAGTTTAACAATTGGATCTTACATAAAATATTGATTTATATCTTATAATATTTCAATTTATCTCGAATAATAACTTTTTTTGTTCAAGTTAATATTTTAATTAATTGATATAATATTTAATCACTTTTTTTTGAATTGTATATGTTTTTATCTTGAAATATATATATATATTATACGTATTCAGATGTTGAAAAACAAACAGTCTTAATCATTTAGTGTTCAGATTTGCATACCACATCTTAATATTCAGACGTGCATTCAGATTCAGACGTTTTAATCTTAAAAAAAACAAACGAGGCCCTCTTATTCAAAATGTTGTTTATAAAAGATATTTTCTTTTAGCTCCGGCTACAAGTTTTTTTCTTTTCTTTTTTAAAATAAGTTTTGAACATGTTTGGTTATAAAAAGTGATTAGCATTTCGGTAGTTTTGTTTGATGAATTTTTCAAGTTTTAAAAAATTGTTTAGACTGTTTTTTTAAGTTTTTGAAGATTTCTACTCACAAAACTTCAACAATTTTAACTTCCATATTTGTTTTTCATATCATTTCAAATTTTCTTTAATAAAGTTTCAACCAAATCTATATTAATGATTTGAAATGTTTGGTTAAACAGTGAGAAGTATTTTTAGAAAATATAGTACTAATAATATTAATAAATCATACTTTTATTATTAGATGAAGTTGAAATTTTTCACTAAAAAATATTGTCGGTTGAAGCAAATAATATGAAATTAAAAAATTAAGAACTGTAAGAAAAATATTCTTCCTGCAGAACTGAGGAAACAATTATTTTCTAAATCAGATAACAGAAAATAATTTAATTATGTACTGTAATTTACTTTGGTCTTGTCAAACATGCATTTCTTAGCACATGCAAACTTAAACCATGTTGGCAAAAAATGTATACACAAATTAACAAAATATATGGAGTAATATTAAAATTCTTGTTAGAAGATGGAAATGAAACCATAATCCACTTGGCTTAAGCTTAAATTTTTTTAATTTTATCGTTTCCTGATACAAAAAGTTGTTGTATGCCTTGCTTACCAGATTTTAGCTTTTGGTATGGAAATTAAAGAAAGAAAGAAATGGCAAACAAAATAGACAGAATTTCCCCCATGCATGACATCCAAAAATCAATATTATTAAATTCAAGTTGAAGTTGAGAGTAATATGACAATCAGTTTCAGGTATGAATTTACTCACACGTAATATTCATATTAAACCAAACAATTTAACTCCAACAATTAAAAATTAAATTGAAATTACATGCTCTTATCATTTTATCTTGCATTATTGGTTTAATATAAATAAAGAGTACAAGTAAGTGATTTAAAAAATGCATAAAAAGCATTTCGCTAATTCGAAAGTCAATTTGACTAAACTTCCAAGTTAAAATTGGATTAGTTCAACAATATTTTAAAATTAAAATTTAGTAATAAAAAATTATGCGAGAATATTATAAGTTATAGATATTTTAAAATATTAGTCAAATTTCATGTATACTCATATTGAACTTTAAATAGTGATAGTAGCAAATGTTGATGACCCAAGTTGTAAATAAGCTTACATCAGAGGGCAAATGTGGATGCCTTAAATTATTCTCTTTTAACACAAAGCAGAGAACCAAAAGTTGAGAGACAATGAATGAGGGTTGCAGAGAGTAGAGGAAAGTTCAAGGGCAGCTGCTCTTCTCTGCTAATTCCTGTGATTTCATTTTTGCCAAACATGCCCTTCTGCAGTAAAATATGTCCAAACAAGCCCTTTATTGTATCTCCAAATCCTCACACCCAAAAAGAGAATCAGTAGTAGTAATAATAATAATAATAATAATAATTGTATGAAAAATCTGAGGTTGTGATGATAATTTTTTCTTCTGTCTCTTAGCAAATTGGTGAGGAAAGAGAACAATTGGACCCGTATCTTGGCGGGGCGACCCGGATGGTGACAACTTGCAACCGGTGTTTGCAGCCATGGCAGTGTCTCCAATCTCTTGCCTTGTCTTCAATAGTACAAATCTGAGCCTCAATTGGAAGGTTACAAATTCCGTTAATTCACAGGTAAAAACACCACGAGAATTTCCCCTAAAAATGCAAAAAGGTTAGCCCAGAAAGAAATGAGGCAAAACAGAGAGTATTGGGATTTTCATTTGAAGGGTGGTTGCCCCTCTCTGTTCCGCCAATGATTTTCTTCCATTAAAAAAAACAAACAACCCTTGTTTATGACAAAAGCAGAGAGAGAGAGCGTTTGGACATAAGATTTGTAAAATTTCGGAAAAAAGAAAGTTTTTTCCAGTGAAATTTGTATTTACTTTTTGTGTATATGTGTTTATATTGCTGATGGAAGTTACAGAAAGAGGCAGTGATGATGATGTTTCTTGTACCTGGGCTAACCGATTTGGGCATAGAGATGACCCAACCCGTATCTTGGCGTGGCAATCCAGTATGGCATGTGATTGAGATTTCTGTCTCTCACTTGCAACTGGTGTTTTGCAGCGATGGCATAGGTGGCTTCTCTTTGCCTTATCATAACACGTCTGAGCCCCTATTTGCTGAAAAGAAAAAAAGAAAGATAATCTTTTCTATGATTTGGATTAACAGGAAAATAGCAATGGTATT
This sequence comes from Nicotiana knightiana, assembly GCA_005239525.1. NCBI lineage: Eukaryota > Viridiplantae > Streptophyta > Magnoliopsida > Solanales > Solanaceae > Nicotiana > Nicotiana knightiana. The sequence continues at coordinate 65,968 of ML371905.1, read as the reverse complement.
TCGAGCCTTGAAAGTAGCCACTAATGTTTGATTAGGGTATGTTGTTTACATCACATCCCTTGGGTGCGGTCCTTTGCCGGATCCTGCATGAACGTGGGATGCTTAGTGCACAGTGGCGGACCCAAGTGGTGGCTAGCGGGTTCAGCCGAGCCCGCTTCACCAAAAAATAATACTGTGTATATGTATAAATTATGATTAAAGTTGTGTAAATTTTGTATTAATATTTATTTGAACCCACTTGACAACTACTATTTTACGACTAAAGTTATATACTTTTAAGATTGAACCCGCTTGCACAAATTCCTGGGTCCGCCAGTGCTTGTGCACCGGGTTGCCCTTGGATTAAACTCATTAGTTTAAGTCTGAGGTTGCGGTGAAGGCAAAGAGTTGTAGGGAGTTTCATTGGGTGGTTTTGTTGCTCTCTGTCAATTCTCTGCCGCCGATGATCACTCAAATGTATGATTGCAAAACCACTCGTTTGGTGAAAATATATATTACTTCCCCCGTTTCAATTTATGCGATGCGATGAGGCTATGAAGATTTTATTATTCCTTGGAAGATCAATCAGACATATAAATCTTTTGTAATCTTGGCGTGGCAGCTCAGATGGGTCTTTGAGATATTGGAGAATTATCCATTTTTGTGTGTGTGTTTCTCCTGTTTCAGAAGACTGACTAACTGATGCTTGCAGCAATGGCTGTCTTTTTCCAAAGCCTTTTGGGGTTTTGTCTGAGCCTACCCCATTGTCCGGATGAAACATGTTGGGATGATAAATACTACTTCTAGGGTGGCTTAAAGAAATGGGGCAAAACAGATGGGATTGTCTTTAAAGGGAAAAAAATGTATATCAGAGGGCAAAAGAAATATCGATCCTCTAAATAGTTCTCTTTTGACACAAAGCAGAAAACTAAAAGCTCATACAAAGAATGAGGGTTGAAGAGAGTAGAGGGAAGCTTAAGGGCAACTGCTCCTCTCTACAATGCCTATGATTTCATTTTTGCCAAAAATGCCCTTCTGCAGTATCCAAACGACCTCTCTACTGTATCTCCAAATCCTCACTCCCAAAAAGAGAAGCAATAGTAGTAGTAGTAATAATAATAATAATAATAATAATTGTAGCAAAAATATGAGGCTATGACGATGATTTTTTCTTCAGTCTCTGAGCAAGCTGATTAGGGCAAGAGAACAATCGGACTCGCTTGGTGGGGCAACCCGGACGATGACGACTTGCAACCAGTGTTTGCAGCCATGGCAGTGTCTCAAGTCTCTTGCCTTGCCTTCAATATTACATATCTGAGCCTCAGTTGGAAGGTTATTTTCTTAAGTTCATACTTACAGGTTCTTTTCCGTTAAATTTTTGAAATTCGCAGGTGAAAAATCCACGAGAATTTCTCCTAAAAGTGCAAAAAGTTTTGCCCAGAAAGAAATGAGGCAAAACAGAGAGTATTGGGATTTTCATTCGAAGGGTGGTTGCCCCTCTCTGTTCTGCCATTGACTTTCCTCCATTTTCAGAGAAAAACCAACAGCCCTTGTATATGACAAAAGCAGAAGTAGACATGATTTAAGTGGACGTTTGGACATAAAAATTGTGAAATTCTGGGAAAATGTAACTTTTTTCCAGTGAAATCTATGTTTACTTTGTGTGTGCGTGTGTTTATATTGCTAATGGAAGTTACATAAAGAGGCAGTGATGATGATGTTTCTTGTATCTGGGCCAACCAATTTGGGCATAGAGATGACCCAACCTGTATCTTGGCGTGGCTAACCCGGTATGGCATGTGATTGAGATTGATGTCTCTGGTGTCTTTTTGCAGTCATGGCGTAGCTGTCTTCTCTTTGCCTTATCATAATACATCTGAGCCCCATTTGCTGAAAAACAAAAAAAAAGATAATTCTTTTCTATGATTTGGATTAACAGGATAATAGGAAGGGGAGCCTCGGAGCAACGGTAAAGTTGTCTTCAGGTTCGAGCCATGAAAGCAACCACTAATAGTTGCATAGGGTACGCTGTCTATATCACACCCCTTGGATACGGTCGCGTGATGCCTTGTGTTGCCAGGAAATTTTCAAAAAGCTCATTAGTTTAAGTCTAAGGCTGCGGTCTAGGCAGAGAGCTGTAGGGGTTTCATTGGGTGGTTTTGCCCCTCTCTGATTGTCCGCCGCCGATGATCACTCAAATGTCCGTTTTTAAAACAACCCTTTTGGTGAAAATATGTACTACTCCCTCCCTTTCAATTTATGTGACGCAATGAGGCTATGAAGATTTTATTCTTAATCAGACTTATAGATCTACTGAGCTGGAAAAAAATTGTAATCTTGGCGTGGCAGCTTAGATGGGTGTTTGAGATATTGGAGAAAAATCTATTTTTGTGTGTGTTTTCCTGTTTCATAAGACTAACTGAAGCTTGCAGCCATGATGGTCATTTTCCAAAGCTTTTTGGGTTTTTGTCCGAGAAAAGGAGAAGAATGAGGCAAAGGATGAGGCAACAGAGAGATTGGGATTTTCTGTAAAAAGGCTGGTTGCCCCTCTCCTAATTCATTTTCCAATGCTAATTCATGGCATTGAGAAAATATCCGATTCGTTTCTTGGCAGGGCGACCCGGTAAGGCTTTTGTATAGCAAAGTGGTGTCTGCAGCTATGGCATTGTTGCCTTCTCATTTGCTTTGATAAAAAATACAGCAAATCTGAGCCCTCACGAAAAGGCCCGTGTGATAGCTTGTTTGGCCGTGCTTCTAAAATCAACTTATTTTGTAATAGCCTATTTAGCTGTGCTTCCAAAATCAGCTCTAAGAAACTAACCCTTATTTTTTGAAACCTCACAAGTATGCAATTATGAGAAAGGAAAAGGTTAGCCAAGAAGAATTAAAGAAATGAGGCAAAAACAGAGAGTTTGGGATTTTCTTTGAAAGGGTGGCTGCCCTTTCACCATTGATTTTCCTCCATTATTTAAAAATTAGAAAACAAAAAGAACCAACTGCCCTTGTTTATGTCTTTTATGTCAAAAGTTCAGCCTAGTTTGTTCAGAATATTTTTGGATGTTATAGCAAAGTTTTATATTAGAGAACGTATATTATAACATAACATAAAAATTGATTCCGAAAAAGCTTGGCTTTTATAGAGAAGTGTTGTTATATAGGGATGTTATAGAGGTGTCTGACTGTATATTGACTTCTCTCTTGGAAACAGCCTCTTTCTTCAAAATGTAGGGTTAAGGCTGCGTACTCACTGCCTCCCAGGCCCCACTTGTGGGATTATACTTGTTTGTTGTTGTTGCTGTTGCATATTGACATCTCTGTCTTTCTTTCCTGCGTTCTTTTACAGTGTTGATGGAAGGTATACACAAACTGGCAGTGATGATGATGTTTCTATATATCGGCTAACCGATTTGGGCATTGAGATGTGCTGATCCGTATCTTGGCGTGGCAACTCGGTATGGCCTGTGTAGAGAGTTTTGAATCTTCTCTCATATGCAACCGGTGTTTTGCAGCCATGGCGTTGTTTGCTTCTCTTTAATCTTTTCCATGATTCGTGGTGGGGATATGTCGAACATGCGACCTTCTGCCACAACTAATATATTGCAAACCCAGTAACTCAAATCGGTTGTGGTAGAAATTCGTACTCGAATAAAGTTCAAATCCTGAATCCGGATGGATATGCATCTATGTGTCTGTCTATGTTACGCTAGCAGCCTGTTTGGATGGTTGTTCTCATTGTATGTATTGTTATCTTGAAAAGCTACACACCAAAAAAAAAAATGGGGAAGTGTAATGCGGCGATAAAGATGACCTCAATGGCGCCTTTGCTTTAGGCATTACTGGATTCTTAGTATGATCTTAGTCCAAAACTTCCTTACATGAAATGTATGAAAGAGTCAACATTTTCTGAAAGAGGCCGTTACTGTATATGTTTAGTTGGACCAGAAACCATTACGGCATAGAGACAGTTTGACCCGTATCTTGGCTTGGCAAACACCGGAATAGGCTGTGATTTGAGGCTCCTCTTTCACGTGCAATCGGTTTTTTGCAGCCATGGCGTGGCTGGCTTCTCTTGTCTTACCAAAACACACATCTGAGACCCATTTGCCTGAAAGAAAAAAAAACAGAATCTTTTCCATGATGCAGTGTTGGGATATGTCGAACCGGCGACTTTCTGCTACAAGTTGCAAATAATCTTGTAGCCTGATGTGTCACCATCTTTTTTCGGTATCAGTTGAGCATAGCCTAAAAATATAGAAGAATGAGGCATCAGAGGGACTGGGATTTTCTGTAAAGGGTGGTTGCCCCTGTCTGCTATGCCCATGATTTCTCCATTTATAACCAAAAAGACAACAGCCCTTTCAAATAAACAAGAAAATAGAAAAAAAGAAAATACTTCATCCAAACACACCCAAGTATATTACTCTTCCTCTTCTTTTTGTGCTGCTGCTGCTGATGTTGTATAGGGGCTATGAAGATTGCTTTTCTTTCTGGGCTATGTTCAACCATGGAGATGTAATAAAACAAAAGCTCAGGAGAACGAGAATGGGGCTTCAGAGAGTTTAGGATTTTCTGTTGAAAGGGTGGTTGATCTCTAGTTCACAACTGTTTGTTGAATCGCAGGAGTAATGCGTCATCAGAGGTCTTATTGTCATATGGTTGATGCTTTTCTGCTGAGCAAACAGAATCATTAGCCCATCCAATGGTAATTTCAATGTTTAATCCCCTATTGTGGATGGAATTAAATGTGTACTGGTAGGTCCTTTACTATGATGTATCGGCTGTGTTTATGCAGACCTCCTCTTGAAGGTTGTACTCCTCATAAGCCCATTCCACAATTCTCTAAATCGACCCCCCTATAGCTAGACATGTGATGTCTTGATGAGCATTTTCCGTTGAATTCTAGTAAAGCTTGGCATTTGCGGTTATGGTATCGGAAGTTCCTTTTAAGCAGTGTTCAGGCATAACATATACAAGAACCAAATTTGTACGGGAAAAAGCAAATGGAGGTTGCAGTACCGGATTTATCTTGTTCTTTGATATTTGGGATTTGTTGCAAGTCTTCTACTAAATTAAATTCCCATGCTCCAGGTGATTCAAACTTAATATTCTGATTATTCAAGGATTATTTTAATTACATATCCCTAATAAGTGTTTAAAAATGTGTTTTGGGATATTTATATGGAAGTATGTGTTGAAGATTCAAGGGGATGCTTTTTGTGGTGTTTTTCCATGGGTTTCAAGTGGCTTGACAATAGGGAATGTGACAAAATTGGTTGCCCTCTCTCTGCTATGATTATTTCCTTTCCTGAGCAGAAGAAACCAACAGGCTTTCTTTTGGCTGTAGGTTGTGATGATCTCTCATGTTCAATTCGCCAAAACCCCGTAGAAGGGTGTGATCATCTTTCTTTTCTTGTTTCAGTTTCTCCAAGCTGACTTGTTTGGACTGAGGTGTGGTTGTACATTCTGAGAAATTTCTTAGGGACGTGCTGAAGTTGTTTGCATGCCTAAGTTATTTTTTTATATCGTTACATAGGGTGTTTGGTATAACGGAAAATGTTTTCTTGGAAAACAGGTAGTAATCTTATTTATTTTCTGGAAAATGTTTAAGCCAACCAAATATGAGAATATTGAAAAACATTTTCCGGAAAATGTTTTCCTTCATACCAAACACATCCATAGTTTTAGCTGATTTGGGTGGCTATATGGGTTTTTAATATATCTCTGTGCGTACACTCGTACAATTTTCACTTTGTTTTTAGTTGGCTCATTTCTGCCATTATAAAGAAAATTTTATGCTGTATGCCATTGTTTATTTGTTCATTTTTAGTTTTTGTTTGTGCTGTTCGTTCTTTGACTTTGTAAAATTTGTCTGCTACTTCTGATTGTCATTGAATTTCATGAATCAGATTAATATTTTAGAGTGTCCTTGAATAGACATGAACCAAAATAGAATGAGGATGCCAATTGAATGCTGAATTGATCCGGTGTTTGTGTTTGTCAGAAGAGTTTAAGTTATATACATCGTCGACGTAAGGAATTTCTACACTTTCAATGTAATGAATTTCTACACTATCCGGACATCAGTATCACGTGCTGCAATTAGTAATTTTTCGATTGCTTCTGACTGATGTATTCGTAAAGTTGTCATGTGATCAGGAGGTCACGGGTTTGAATTGTGGAAACACTCTTAATGCAGGGTAAGACTGCGTATAATAGACCTTGTGGTCTGGTCCTTTACTGGATTCCGCGCATAGCGGGAGCTTAGTGCATCGGATTATTTTGTTAGTATATTAGTTAGTGTACATTTGCAGGAGATGGCTAGAGCAGGACGTTGAATCTCAGAAGCAATCAATATATATTTTGAAGTACTTATTGAACCAAATGATTGAATTTCAGGTTGTGAGTTAGAGGATGTTTGGATTGGCTTTTAAGTTTGTCAAATTAGCTTTTAAGTTCTTTTTAATTTTTTTCTAGTGTTTGGAAAGTTAAAAAGTGCTTAAAATATGTAAAAGTTGGGTAAAAAATAAGCCAAATGCAATATGTTGGGCAATCCCCAATTTATTGCTTTTTGGCTTACAAGTTATATCTACTGAAAAGTTACTTTTTCAAGTCAATCCAAACAAGCTCTTACATTTGAAATATGACTTATTGTGATCTTTCATGCATAGTGCACACTGAGATCTAGTTTCAACCTTCAAGATAAAACTTGTCTCATATTTTATTAAAAGTCAAATATAAATGCTGTTTCGTGCTAAATTTTCCAATTATTTTTTGTGTGAGAGATTTTTAGAGAAGGTCAGTTAATATTAACTCTTTGTTGTATTTGAGTTCGACTAAATTTAGCGAAATCTAATTGCAAACAATTGCTTGTAATTTACTTGGTGGCTAAATCACTCTTTTCCTATAAATAGAGGGTCATATCCCATTGTAAATTATCCAAAATTTAATAAGAATTTTTCCTCTTTTTCTGTAATATTGTTCTTTATTCTACCGTCTCAAGAAGCTTTTTGAGAAGATTAAAGTATAATTTTTCTCCTCTTTTTAATTATGACTGACTTAATGTTCGTTGCCCTTGAAATTTCGGGCAAGAACTATATGACATGGGTGTTGGATGCTGAAATCCATTTAGATGTTATGGGTCTTGGAGACGCCATTAAAGATAAAAAAGCATCTACCCATGACTGTGCTAAGGCCTTGATTTTCTTGCGTCATCGCCTTGATGAAAGGTTGAAAATAAAACATCACAGTAAAAGATTCACTTGTTTTGTGGAATGGCTTAAAGGAAAGATATGACAACTTTAAGTTGGTTACTCTTCCACAAGCACGATATGATTGGGCTCATCTGAGGCTCGAAGACTTTAAGTCTGTTTTTGAATATAATTATGCAATGTTCAGAATTACTTCTAAATTGAAACTCTGTGGAGATACTATCATCGATTATGATATGCTTGAAAAAACGTTCACGACGTTTTATGCCTCAAATATGGTCTTGCAACAGCAATACCGAGAGAAAGGTTTTAAGTACTCTGAGTTGATTTCTCTTTTCCTTGTGTTTGAACGAAATAACGATTTGCTTATAAGAAATCACGAAAATTGACTCACAGGGTCTACACCATTGCCTGAAGTGGATGATGTGTATTCCCATTATGCTAAGCATGGAAAAGGTCGTGGCCCTATTAATGGTCGTGGTCGTAGACCTGGTCGTGGCCGTGGACAAGGAAGAAATTTTCTTGGTGTTAATCACCCAAAGAAAAATAACCACCAAAGTGGAAAGGGAAAGATGAGAAGGGCAAGGCAAATGGTTCGGAAACTGAATATTATCGTTGCGGTGGAAAAGGGCATTGAGCAAATATTTGTCGTGTACCAAAACATTTGGTTGAGCTTTATCAAGCATCTCTAAAGAATAAAGGCCCTGAAGCCAATTTGTCTCTGACAATGATTTTGATATCACCCACTTGGATGTGGCAAACTTCTTTGAGCACCCTAATGAAAAAATAGACTACTTAATCGGTGATGGATTCGTGATTAAAGATGATTGAGTAGCTTAACTTACTTTTGCCTATTCGTACTAATTAATGAATAAAGATCATGTAATCGTAGTCTTTGCATGTGTACTAGTTTTTCAATTAGTGTCAATTAGTTTAGCGATAATAAAGCTTGGAGTTCTCCGTCAATTTTGGTATTTGAGAAGTACACTGAACCCATGACTACCGCAATGAATTTAGGCTTGTATGTTTTACATTCAAAATTATTGGTGGAATGTTTTAAGAACCAGAGCAAAATGATAAGAGAGAAATTTAACTTCTTGTTATGTCAATAGTCAACTCGTTCTCTTTTAAATCTTTGATTGTTGAAATATTTCGAATTGTGATGTGAATTTTGTCCGACATGATGCAATTTGTTTCGCCTTATAACTATTCTTGAAAGTTGGTAGTTCTGGATCCCACATTATTTTGCCGGGATATGACTTTGCTAATATTGTTGACCACCAAACAATGATATTACCTACAGAGGCTCCAATTATACACTTGATAAACCATCAAATAATTTTCAAGTTACAACTTTAGCTAATAGTTCTTATCGTTTTTCCCGAATCTAATGTTTTTGTCCGATAAAGAAGTGTCTGCCAAAGAAATGGAACAAAACCATTGTTAGTTACGTGCATGATATAGAGTCCAATATAATGTTTAAGTGTTTTTAGTTGGTTGTCCACTATATATATTTTTATATTATATTTATTTTATTAGTTATTGATGTACGTTCAAATGGAAATACAGAAGAAACGTAGCTTGATGCATATACTTATATTTGCATTTATATTTAGCTATGTAATTGTTTATATCATAACTATAGTTTGTTAGAAATTGAATGAAAAGGGTCATTATTCAATCATTGGCTTAACTTTTTTTTTTCTTCTCTGAAAATACTAATATTTATTCATATATTTCTTTTTGTATGTCAAACCATGAGAAGCAAATATGGATATCCACAAAGCAAACTTAGATCAAAGTTCAATTGTAAAAATATTTGTTTAGTTGATTCATGTACGACACATACAATATTCAAAGAGAATAAATATTTCTCTCATTTAAGTATGTGTAAGACAGATGTTACTACAATTTATGGTAGTAGTAATTTAATTGAAGGCTCTGGAAGAGCTACTATAACTCTGCTTAAGATAACAATACTTATCATGGAGAATGCAATGTTCTCCTCCAAGTCCAAGAGGAACTTGTTGAGTTTTATAGATATCCGCTGAAATGGATATCATATTGAGACAATAGATGAAAATAATCTTTTATATCTCAGCATTACCAAGAATGTCTCTAGCCAAAAGAGAGTTATTGAGAAGTTCTCATCTTTATCTTGTGGCATGTATTGACAAGAATTAGTGCAATTGAAGCACATTCTACCGTAAACCAAAAGGTTATTGGTTCCAATACTTTTGTACTTTTGCATTATTGATCGGGACATCTTGGAAAAAATTATGATGAGATGAATTATAGAAAACTCAAATGGGAATCCATTAAAGAATTTAAAGATTCTTTTAAATAATGAATTTTCTTGCACTTCTTGTTATCAAGGCAAGTTACCAACAAAGGTTGGGACTGAGTCCCCTGCGTTTTTGGGACGGATATAAGGGGATATTTGTGGACCTATTCACCCACATAGTGGGTCGTTTAAATATTTTATGGTCTTAATAGACGCATCTTTTAGATGGTCTCGTGTGTGCCTATTTTCATCTCGCAACCTCGCGTTTGCAAAATTAATGGCACAAATAATTCGATTACAGACACAATATCCCGATAATCCAATTAAGTCTATTAGACTTGATAATGTTGTTGAGTTTTCATCTCAAGCATTTAATGATTATTGCTTATCGATTGGGATAAAAGTGAAACATCATGTAGCTCATGTTCACACTCAAAATGGCCTTGCAGAGTCTTTAATTAAACGTCTGCAATTGATAGAAAGATTGTTACTCGTGAAAACAAGGTTGCCCACTTCTGTTTGGGGTCACGCCATTTTGCATGCAGCAATGTTAGTTCGTCTCAGACCGATAAATTATCATAAATATTTCCTGTTGCAATTAGTTTTGGGTCATGAACCTAATATATCCCATTTAAGAATTTTTAGATGCGCAGTGTATGTGCTTATAGCACCGCCATATCGCACCAAAATGGGTCCCCAAAGAAGGTTAGGAATATATGTTGGGTTTGAATCGCCGTCCATTATTCGCTATCTTGAAACATTAACGAGGGATTTATTCACTGCTCGATTAGCAAATTTTCGATTCGATGAGACACTTTTCCCAAAATTAGAGGGAGAAATTGGTGAAACCAAACGGAAAATTTTGTGAAAACCCCATCATTGTCTCATCTTGATCTGCGTACCTCTATTTGTGAAAAAAAGGTGCAAAAGATTATCCATTTGCAGAGAATAGCAAATTAAATGCTAGACGCATTTACGAATTTGAAAAGGATACCGAAATCACATATACCTGCAGAGAATATTTCAATCCGTATTGATGTCCCTGTTGGACAATCCTCTAGTGTCATAGCTAATGAGTCAAAAGCACGCCTAAAACGTGGCAGACCATTGGATTCCAAAGATCGAAATCCTAGAAAAAGGAAAATAAATTATCAAAATGACACTACAAAAGAATCTTGTAAAGAAATTCATGATTTAACAAATTCTGAGATTCATGAGGAAACCACTGAGCCCGAGACTCAATAAAATAAGGAACTAGCAATAAATGCAATCGATATTGAGACAAATTTGAATCGAGTGGATATGGTGGTGGATTATGTCTTTGCATATAACATTACATATAACATTATGCAAGATAGTGAGGATCTTGAACCTCAATCTGTTGGAGAATGTCGACAAAGATGTGATTGGCCAAAATGGCAAGAAACAATCCAATCAAAGTTGAATTCACTTACAAAACGTTAAGTTTTTGGACCTGTAGTCGAAACACCTAGTGGTGTTAAGCCTGATGGCTATAAATGGGTCTTTGTAAGCAAAAGGGATGAGAAAATTGAGGTACAAAGATATAAGGCACGCCTTGTTGCACAAGGATTTTCACAAGGGCATGGTGTCGATTATGAAGAGACATATTCACCCGTTATGGACGCTATAACATTCTGTTATCTCATTAGTTTTGATGTCCATGAAAAGATTGACATGCATTTAATGGATGTGGTTACTGCCTACCTTTATGGCTCACTTGATAATGAGATATACATGAAAATTACCGAGGGATTTAAAATGCCTAACACACATAATTCAAAGTCCTAGAAAATATTTTTAATAAAATTGGAAAGATATTTGTATGGTCTAAAACAATGAGGACGTATGTAGTATAATTGTCTTAGTGAGTATTTATTAAAGGAAGGTTATATAAATGATGTCATTTGTTCATGTGTTTTTATAAAGAAAACAACATCAAAATTTGTTGTACTTGTTGTATATGTTGATGACATAAACCTTATTGGAAACTATAGAACTCCAAAAGACAATTGATTATTTAAAGAAGGAATTCAAGATGAAAGATCTCGGAAAGACAAAATTATTTCTTGGTTTGCAAATTGAACATTTGGCAAACGAAATTCTTGTTCATTAGTCCGCCTACATAGAAAAGGTACTGAAACAGTTTTACATGGATGGAGCACATCCATAAAGTACTGTGATGGTTGTTCGATAACTTGATGTGAATATCCATTCCTACCTCAAGAAGAGAATGAAGAGATACTTGGTTCTGAAGTACCATATCTTAGCGCAATTGGTGCACTAATGTATCTTGCTAACACTACAAGGCCTGACATAACTTTTTCAGTTAATGTCTTAGCAAGATATAACTCTGCTCCTACAAGGAGACATTTGAATGGAATCAAACATATATTACGGTATCTAAAAGGAACTACCGATATGAGATTATTTTATGGCAATAATTGCATTCCCGATCTTGTTGGTTATGCCGATGCTGGGTATTTATCTGATCCACACAAGGCTCGATCTCAAATAAGCTATGTGTTTACATGTGGAGACATTGTCATATCTTGACGATCGACTAAACAATTGTGGCTACTTCATCTAATCATGCTGTGATAATTGCTATTCATGAAACAAGTCGAGAATGTGTGTGGTTGAGGACTATAATACATCTTATTCGAGACAAATGTGGTTTGATGTCTGACAAACTACCCTCGATCTTGTATGATGATAATGCAACATGCAGAGCCCAAATGAAGAGAGGATTCATAAAAGGAGATAGGACAAAACATATTTCACCAAAGTTATATTCACACATGATCTTCAAAAGAATGGTGCAATGTGCAACAGATTCGTTCAAGTGATAATATGGCTGATTTGTTCACAAAATCTCTACCGACGTTAACCTTCAAGAATCTAGTGTACAAGATTGGGATGCGGAGGCTCAAGGATGTGAATTGATGCTCTCATCAGTAATGCGTGTTGCACTCTTTTTCCCTTACAAGGTTTTGTCCCACTGGGTTTTCCTTGCAAGTTTTTTAATGAGACAACCAAAATGCACATTTTTAAACATCTTTTTCCTTTTCTAGAATTTTTTCCCATTGGGTTTTATTTTAGGTAATGTTTTAACGAGGCACATTATTTGTTGAATAGATATTCAAGGGGGGAGTGTTATAAATATAACTCTATTTAAGGTGAATGTCTATATTTTGGAGAGATCTTATGGATTTTACTTGGTGGCTAAGTCATTCTTTTCCTATAAATAGAAGGGTCATATTCCATTGCAAATCATCCCAAAATTCAATAAGAATTCTCCCTATCTCTTTCTCTGCAATATTGTTCCTCTTCTTTTATTGTTTCATTACACTTTGTCATATTCTTCACTATGACTATATGTTTATAAAGTTAGGTACAAAATTTGAATTTTATAGGGTTCTAATTCTATTACGACTTTGAAGTGTTAGTAATCATATATTAAATTTAGAATTTGTATATATTCAATAAATTTCAAAACATAACTTGCCTTCTTTATGTTTAGAGTATCTTTGCCTTCTTTTTTTGCTTTCCCCTCCCACTTTCTAAATGGTATATGATAATTGTTGCATTAAGAATTTCGCTAAACTGATAATAGTTAGAAAACCTTGACGTTTGTCTGTCAAATTTGTTTCCATAAAAACAAAGTTTTTTCTTTCAAAATTTTTAGTTTCTTTCTCAACGTTGTGCTTTTCTTTAGTTACAACAACTTTGAGAAACAGTGGAGGATCAAAAGATTTTTTCAAATAAATCTTCTAATTGCAAAACATTTGAGAGTTGCATCTTTTTGTGTCGGTCATAAAGAACAATCTCTTACCAAAAACTTAGTTCAATAATATTACTCGTTGATAAAGCACAACATCTCAAAAATGTACAAAAGACCAATTTTAAGGTTCTTGAAGAAGTAAGGGAATACTCAATCTTTCATGCAACAACTCATACAAAACCCGGACATTGATCTGGAAAACTTCATTCCCCCCAAACCTCCCGATATAACCAACTAGCTCCACTCCTCAGAACTCCACAAACATTTATCACTCTACTGAAAACCTCCAACAGCTTCTAATGACAAATTCACCTCCCTTCCCACTGCAAATACCCTTCCACCCACCCACTTATGTATCACCATCACTCCCTCCAAACCAAGACCCAATGTCTTGGATCGAACAAGGTAGTCGAGGACATCAGCCTTCTTCCCTATGACCATCAACGGTCAGGAAGTATGGATTGTTCTTCGAAATTCGAATTTCCTAGCCAAAGTCATCTTCGAAGGAATGACCCTTGTCCTGGAGAACTATATCAACCACATGTGGATGGCCAACGTAAATCGATCCTCTAGCACCCACTATGGCTCCAGCACTTTTCAACAACTTGCAAGACTACTGGAACCTCCCACACCACTTCAATCCACTCAACAACATGAACCTAATCTACCAACTCACATATTTCACGCCCGAGGAGCAAGTAACGAACAACCCCATTTTCTTCCCATGGAAACCTATCCCCCAGCATCACCCAAGACCACTCAGCATCCATCACCAGCAACCACCCCCTCCCAACGAGTTAGAACAAGAGGAACAAGAGATGGAAGACGAGTTAATAGAGGAAATAATAGTTCCTCTACACAGGGGATCGTTCCTGAAATTTCAAGCATCAGAGAAGCATCTCTCATGCTTTTTCAGGAGATGGAGGAGAAGAAAAACATATTCAAATGTCCGGTAGCCCTCTACAAATGCTCCATAACAATCTGGTGTCCCCTTCTAGAAGCAACATAGAATTTCATAGTGATAGTCCATCTCTGAGGATACACACCGAAATACTGCAAGAAGACCCCCCACCTACCTAGTTCAAATGAATAGCCCTAACAATTTAGTTGTCTGGAATATATGTGTTCCTACAGCTTTTAGAAAATGACCTCATTAACGAATATAATAACCTTCTTCGAATTGAGGAAGATTGCTGGAAAAATACGTTCTCGCATTAATTTGATTAATGACGGTGACACTAACACCAAATTCTTCCACATTAGTGTTGTCAACCGACAATGCACTAACAATATTACCTATTTTAAAAATAGTGAGGGTTCCTGGATAGCTGACCCACAACAAATTCCAAACCATACCTTCACCCACTTCCAATACTCTTTCATCTCCGAGCACATAGTCACTCCACGAAAAATCATTCTTGACTCCCCTACTAGTTTTGATAACATTGACCTTCATTAGATCGCCCTTTGCAAGACTATGACATTGTGAGAGCCATTTTCCTTCAAACCACTTAAATCACCCGGCCCAGACGACATTCACCCTTTTTTCTACTAAAAATATTGGCATCTTGTAAAAGACTCGGTCATATCCTACTGCCACGAAGCATTCAAAACCCTATATATTCCTGAGAACCTTAACTCAACCCACATTTGCCTAATTCCTAAATTTTTAAATGCTAATAACCTTAATAATTTTAGCTGTATAGGTCTATGTAACACCATCTACAAGGTAATCATAAAAATCATTGTCAATAGGGTGAAACCTTTTCTAGATAAGCTTATCAGCCCCTACCAATCTAGCTTCCTAAAATGAAGACGGACTAGTGACAATGACATCATCATTTAGGAAATCATGAACCATTTCCAAAAACTGAAAGGGCAACGGGGTAAACTTCTCTTAAAAATTGACCTCGAGAAAGCTTTCAATAGGCTATAATGGTCCTTTATTTATTGAGCCCTTCATATTTTCAAGGTCCCATTGCGTATGACCAAGTTCATCATGAGTTGTGTCAGTACTTCTAGAACTACAATCCTAGTAAATGGCTCTAGGACAAAGTTTTTTAACCCAACAAGAGGCATTAGGCAAGGAGATCAAATGCCCTCTTACCTTTTCATACCATGTATGGAACTCCTCTCCAAATACCTTTGTCATCGGGTCAACATTGGCCAATGGGATCCCATTCAACACAATCAATCGGGGCCACCCCTCTCTTTTTTTTTTATTGCAGATGACCTCACCCTAGCAGTAAATGCCAATGTTAAAGCATTTCAGACCATAAACCATTGTCTGGCACTCTTTAGCCAACTTTCGGGTAAAAAATTAAGGCTAGAAAGTCCAAAGAAATCTTCTCTAAAAGTTGTGACTTTATACCTGAAACCATCTTGCTAATATTCTAATATCAATATTAGTAATAGTTTTGGGAAATACCTAGGATTCATAATCCTCTTGCAAAAACCAAAAGCTCCTGGCCTCCAGTACATCATTGACAACATGAATTCCAGATTAGCCAGATGGAAAATAAACTTTCTATTCATTGGTAGAACAACACTAGCCAAATCCACTCTCAATTCCCTTCCAAGCCACTCCGTGCAATAGATCCTTCTCCTCTCCTCCATCCTAAAAAAATTCGACAAGATCCAACATGACTTCATATGGGGCACAACAACAACCAGGAAGAAAATACACTACGTTCGAGAGTCTAGGTATAAAAACAACAAAAGACAAAAGGCTAGCACTACTTTACAGTATGTCCTGGTGCATCTTCTCCAACCCGACCTCTATATGGGTGACCACTCTAATCAGTAAATATAGCCATAAAAGGAACTTTGCATCCCATTCCTTTATCTGTTCTAACATCCTAACGGGATGAAAGTATTTCTCAAAGGGCCTTTCATGAATAATTGGGCGTGGAAATATTAGTTGTTGGTCATCAACATGGATTCCCAACCTCCCTCCGCGCATCTCCCTTATTCATGGACCTCTAACCCAACAAGACTCTACCCTCAAAATCAAATATATTTGAGATAATAATTAATGGGATTTATCTAAAGTGTCCTTTCATCTCTCTCTCTTCACATCATCCAAAAAATTCGCTCTATTAAGATTTCAGAATTACAGGATGCAAAAGATATCCCGGTTTGGGATCTCACGTCCAATGGCTCCTTTACCACGAAAACAACCTACAAACTCATCTCCCAACGGAGACATTAACTATAGATTCCACTTGATCTGGAAGTTAAATACTCTTAACAAAATAAAAAAATTCTTATGGCAATGTTCCCATAACTGACTTCCCACAAACTCATATCTACATTATACATGCTTAAATATCGATTCTATCTGCTCAATATGTAAAGGAGCTAACGAGTCACTAACTCGCATTCTCTGCGAATGCCCAATAGCCAAGGCCTTTTGGGAGAAAGTAAGCCAACAAAACCAAATTTTAAATTACACCTCTAACCACTGGCTTATGAAGCTTAAAGATTGGACCATTAATGTGGATCACCTAACATCACTTGGTACGAATTCTTCCCGTTTTTCATTTGGCACATTTGGCTAAACAAAAACAATAACCATTTCAACAACTTCTGTAAGCTTCTTGCCCTAAACATTGTGTCTATGCCTTGTATGGAATACAAATACACCACTATATCTCCTACTAATAACATCAACACCTCCCCAATAACAGTAAAATGGAGCCCTCCACTGTCAACTGGCCTAAAACTCAACGTTGATGGGCCGTTCAAAGGCTGCTATAACAAAGGAGGGATTGGTGAAATATTCCAGGATAAATCCGAAAACTGGATCCTAGGCTATAAAATGCACGTTTATGGCTTCATCCCTATATACATGGAACTCATTGCGCCAAGAAAATTGACTTCTCCTAACAAAAAACCAGAGTTTCAACAATTTAGAAATTGAAACTAATGTTACTGAAATACCCCAATTGATTTCCTATAATAAATGTTCTATATACTCAAACCTTATTAATGAGTGTTGGTCCTTACTGCTGGAGAATTCAATGATCCGACACAATTTCCGTGAATGGAACAGACTCGCGCACTTTTTGGAAAAGGAAGAGTCCAAGCAACCAAGCAATACCCCCTTATCAACAATGCTCCACCCACCAAATGTTTGTTGGAAGCTGTTCCAAGATGACAAAGGTGGGACAACTACTACTGGACTAGTATCTACCAATGTACTAATTAGCCGAGCTTGGGAGCATTAATAATTTTTGTAATATGACGAACAAGCCTCCTGTATTAGGTGTTTTGGGTGCCCCTATTGAGGCACCACCGATATATAATGCTACCACTTAATTATTAATATAAATTTCGTCATTCTAGCCAAAAAAAAAAGAATCTCATAATTTCTCTATTTGAATATGAACATCATAACATCGAATATGAATGAAACAAGTATAGTTGTTACATAAACTATTGGGTAGGTTATAATGAAGTAGTCAAGGCCTAAACTTTTATGAAGTTGTAATTTCAAAAGAAAAAAAGACTAGCAACTTGTTTGGATGGCTGTTACGCGTTGTATCGTATTGTATTATTATCACAAAATAATATTTATTTTGATTATTTATTTAAAATTGATTATATCCTATTGTTAAATGCATTGTTCCGGAACAACCAAAATCCCCATTTTATGAAACAACCGATTCATGTTGAATCATTTTTTTTTCCAATTATCCCCTTAATTATTACTCTATAATTCTATTCTATCATTTAATTATTTTCAATTTTAAATCAAAATCTCCAACTTATGACCTAATTTGTCTTCTTCCATCTATTTTAGGGTTGGTTTGCCTCATTCTTTTTATCCAAGTCTTCGTTTGATTCTTTGCCTCTTTCCATCGTTTTAACTTTTCTCCTGTTGCTAATATTAGTTAATCTTTTATTTTTCTTCAATTTGTTGCTTTTGTTTCCAAGCTACGTAATTAATGATGAATTAGTAGAAAGATGTATTCTTAAATAATTTTTATACGTAATTCTTAATAAATTTTATTTAAAACAATTGAGGGTATTTTGGTGAATTTATCAACTACAGTACAATACGATAACAACACCAAACAAACGATGCAATCTATTCAAACTCTGTATCCATAAAACGATACAATAAAATACTATACATTATAAAATGATGGGTAACAATGGTCCAAACATAGTGTAAATTACCTATACACATTTTTCTTTTCAAAATGCATTTTCATAATTGTAACTTTAAGGCGAAATACATACTTTACCCATCGACCTTGTACTCAAATCCCTCTTATATACCTGTTAAACACGGTAATAATATTGCACACTAAAACTTTTAAAAGTGTGTCAATTACACACCTCTTTTGCTAAGTGTTACACGCGTGTATTACACATAAAATAGGCGCGTGAAAACTCCAGAATTCGTCTGAAATTAAG